>MCJB01032226.1:0-65981 GCA_002018475.1 Nicotiana obtusifolia | reverse complement strand
AGAGGTTGTGCAAATCCGAGATGAACCCCGAGAAGGGATGAAGGAAAAGGCAGAAGAAACATCAAACATTCTTCCGCCGATTCCTAGACCCCCTCCTCCTTTCCCTCAGAGACTTGCAAGAAGAGTAGATGATAGCAAGTTTGAGAATTTCTATGATATTCTCAAGCAATTATCTGTGAACATACCGTTCTTGGAGGCTTTTCAAGAAATTCCTGGTTTTGCTAAGTATTTAAAAGATTTGATCACAAAGAAGAGAACCACCAAGAATGAGGTGGTGAATATGACTCACCGGGTTAGCTCTATTATTGCTACAAATCCTATTCAGAAGAAAGAGGACCCGGGAGCATTTACTATTCCGTGCACTATTGGGGTGCATGATTTTGCCAAGGCACTTTGTGACAATGGGGCCAGCATCAATTTAATGTCGCTTGCCATCTAAAAACAAGCGGGATTAGGAATGCCAAGGCCGACGAGCATGAGGTTGCAAATGGCTGACCGTTCAATCAAGAGACCGGTTGGAATTGTTGATGTATAGTGATTGTAAAAGTTGGGAAGTTTCATATACCAGCTGATTTCGTAATTCTTGACTGTGCTGTTGACAAAGAAATCCCTATTATCTTGGGGAGACCATTTCTAGCCACTGGAAGAGCCCTTATGGATTCGGAACGTAATGAAATTAAATTCCGAGTGAACAATGAAGAAGTTACATTCCAAGCTAGTAAGGGTATGAAGCTGCCAAATGAGTACGAGAGCATTTCAGCGATTGGTATTGTTGATGAAGTAGATGATGCTGTTGAGATGAAGATGGAAGAACACTGCCTAGGTGAAGCATTGGCAGCTATCTTGGTAAACTTCAATGGTGATGACATGGATGGTTTTATGGAGTCGGTGAATGCATTGGAGGGGCGTGGTTCTTACCCGTATACTCCACCAAAGCTTTCCCTTGATTTGAAGAATAGAGCTACACCTCCTGCAAAGCCGTCTATTGTTGAGCCACCACAACTAGAGCTCAAACCACTTCCTCCGCATTTGAGGTATAAATTTCTTGGCTTAAATAAAACTTTACCAGTAATTGTTTCTTCGTTGTTGGATGATATGCAGTGGAACAGTTGCTGAAAGTTTTGAAGGAGCATAGACAAGCCATTGGTTGGACAATTGCGGACATTCGGGGGATCCTTGCTGGAATTTGTGAGCATAAGATTCAATTAGAAAGTGGGACCAAACCGAGTGTGGAACATCAACGACGGTTGAACCCGTCAATGCAGGAAGTAGTTAAGAAGGAAATAATCAAATGGTTGGATGCTGGGGTAGTTTACCCAATTGCTGATAGTTCATGGGTGAGCCCGATGCAATGCGTGCCGAAGAAGGGAGGCATGACTGTGATCAAAAATGAGAAGACCGAGCTTATCCCAATAAGCACAGTAACCGGATGGAGGGTATGCATAGACTATAGGATATTAAATAGTGCTACATGCAAGGACCATTTCCCTATGCCTTTTATTGATCAAATGCTTGATCGGCTAGCGGGAAAGTCCTTCTATTATTTTCTTGATGGATATTCTGGTTATAATCAGGTGTACATAGCTTTGGAGGACCAGGAGAAGACAACATTCACATGCCCATATGGAACATTTGCTTTTAGCCGGATGCCATTCGGCCTATGCAACGCTCCGGCTACCTTCCAGAGATGCATGATGTCTATCTTCTCCGATATGGTAGAGGACTTTCTTAAGGTCTTTATGGATGATTTTTCGGTAGTAGGCTAGACTTTTGAGCATTGCCTGAGTAATCTCAAACAAGTGCTCAAGCGATGTGAAGAGACAAACCTTGTGCTAAATTGGGAAAAATTCCACTTCATGGTGGATGAAGGTATTGTTCTGGGACATAAAATCTCAAGGCGTGGCATAGAGGTAGACAAAGCTAAGATAGAAATCATCTCTAAGCTCCCTCCACCCACGTCCGTCAAAGGTGTTCGTAGTTTTTTGGGGCATGTCGGATTCTATAGGCGTTTCATTAAGGATTTTTCAAACATTGCAAATCCTATGTGTAAACTCCTCGAAAAGGATGCCAAGTTGGTCTTCGATGAGAAATTCCTCAAAGCTTTTGAGGAACTAAAGGAAAAGCTCACCACGGCACCCATTATTGTCACACCTGATTGGTCACTTCCTTTTGAACTTATGTGTGACGCCAGTGGTGTAGCTATTGGAGTAATGCTGGGCCAACGACACAATAAAGTTCTTCACCCAATCTACTATGCTAGCAAAACACTTAATGGGGCACAGATGAATTACACAATAACTGAACAAGAACTGTTGGCCATTGTCTATGCGTTCGAGAAGTTTCGTGCGTATTTGCTGGGTTCCAAAATAATAGTGTACACCGATCATGCAGCTCTCCGCTATCTGATGGCGAAGAAAGATGCAAAGCTGCAGCTGATTCGATGGGTGTTGTTGCTGCAAGAGCTCGATTTTGAAGTGATGGATCGGAAAGGAACTCAAAATCAAGTGGCAGATCACTTGTCCAGAATTGAAGAAGCGGGGAGACAAAAAGGAGAGCTGGAAATCGATGATGCATTTCCAGATGAACAAATACTGGCTTTATCCAATACCTTTGCACCTTGGTATGCCGACATCGCTAATTACTTAGTCAGGACCTTATTCCGGAAGGGTTGGAGTCTTACCAAAAGAAGAAGTTCTTGAGGGATTGCCGGAACTATTACTGAGAAGAACCCTTCTTGTTCCGTGTCTGTGCGGACAACATCATCAGGAGATGCGTACCTGAAGAAGAAATTATGCAAACTAAAAGCTTGTCATGACTCACCGGTTGGGGGTCATCATGGAGGAAATAGAACGGCGGCAAAGATTTTGGAATGTGGTTACTACTGGCCGTCAATTTATCAGGATGCTAATCAGTTGGTCAAGTCTTGTGACCAATGCCAAAGGCAGGGCCCAATCTCTAGGAGGCATGAGATGCCGATGAACTTTGTGATGGAAATCGAACTATTCGACATCTTGGGTATTGACTTCATGGGCCCTTTTATAAGCTCATATGGGATGAAATATATGTTAGTGGTTGTGGACTACGTGTCAAAATGGGTAGAAGCCATTGCTTTACCAAACAACGAGGCTCGGAGTGTGACTCCGTTTCTAAGAAGAACATTTTCACTCGGTTTGGCACTCCAAGAGCCATTCTCAGTGATGGAGGTTCACATTTCTGCAACAAAGCCTTTAAAGTTCTCCTTCACAAGTACGGTGTCAAGCATAAGATTGCCACACCCTATCATCCACAGTCAAGCGGTCAAGTGGAGGTATCTAACCGTGAAATAAAGAGCATACTAGCAAAAACGGTGAATGCAAATAGGACCGACTGGTCGAAGAAGCTAGATGATGCTCTATGGGCATACCGCACAGCGTACAAAACCCCCCATTGGTACATCGCCCTATCAGCTAGTTTTTGGAAAAGCTTGCCATCTACCTGTGGAACTTTAGCATAAGGCTATGTGGGCCTTAAAAAGATTAAATATGGACTGGGCAGAAGCTGGAGCTCTGAGGCTAGCACAATTGAATGAAATGGAGGAGTTCCATCTCCATGCATATGAAAGTGCAGCCATGTATAAAGAAAGAATGAAATTCGTCCATGACAAAAAGATCTTAAAAAGAGAATTCAAGGCAGGGGATCTGGTATTGCTTTTCAACTCCAGACTAAAATTATTTTCGGGCAAGCTAAAATCTAAATGGTCTAGCCCTTTCAAAGTCGTCGATGTCTCTCCCTTTGGAGCTGTAGAATTAGTATCGGAGGATGGGCTCCGAACCTTCAAGGTGAATGGTCAAAGAATTATGCATTACTTGGGAGCAGACAGTGAGAAGCATTTGGTAGAGCAGCCGGCTCTAAAAGATGGTCCATGCCCAACCATGGAATGAATTCAGAGGCGTCTCAACTTCGTCGTGCCGTGACGTTAAATCAAGCGCTTCATGGGAGGCAAACCATGTGTGGTAACATTTATTTTTGCTTTTTGTTGTAACTTTATTTAAGTTTTTGATAGATAGTTTTACTTAGGGCTATTTGAAGGGTGTTCTAGAATGCAGGAGTTTGAAAAAAGGACACAAAACTGAGAAGGAGTTCTTGAAACTGAAGAAAAACTACTATGTGACAAATGTTGTACAAATGCGATGGCATTATCAATATGCGAGCTGCATTTGTGTCGCAAACTGAAGCAGAAAGTTGGACTAAAATGGTTGTCAAAAATGCGAAGATGTACTGCAGTTTGCGGATCGCATTTTCATTATGCGGTCCGCATTTCCATCGCAAACAGAGACAGAAAGTTTGGCTCAAAACGATGACAATAATGCAGTGAGGTAGTTTAATTCGCGGATCGCATTTAAACTATGTGATGACTTATCCATCGCATAGTGACAAGTAAGAGTCCGCAATCCTCCTCTTTTAAATCCTTCAATATAGTATAAAAAATAAAATTAAAAAAAAAAGGGAAAAGAACAGACAAACGAACAGCAATAGAGAATATCGGCGGAAAACTGAGATTCAAGGTCACCAACATCAGAGTTCTGATTAAAATTGTCATACTCCCTGAAATCTTCTTCCTAGGTATGTGTGCTGATCCACTAAACTACTACCTTTGTTATGTCTTTAATTTTCACTCTGCAAGCTAGGTTTTGTGGCCCATTGTAGATGTTTGAGCATTTTGGGGGATGGATACAGGAATCTAGGGTTGTCAGTTATAGGGGGATGAACATAATTGTGACTCCAAAGGTATTTGCGGTCCACAAAATCAAAATGTGGACTGCATTTTGACCGCATCCCTAAAACCCTAGATACCTGAAGAAGACGAAAAATGTGGTGCCTTTGGGGTCGCATAACTACTATGCGAACCGCAAAGGCACAGCAAACAGGGTCAGAACATCTGGATTAACACCAGCAAATCCGCGTCAAGTTTGCGATCGCATATCTCACTTTGCAGTGGATATGCGATCGCATTTGTGTTCTGATAACATGTCTGTGAACAAGAACATTATGCAATGGTTATGCGATTCGCATAATGGTTATGCGATCGCATATCCCACTGCAGAATAAAACCTAGCTTTGCACACATATGAATGCGACGAGTTTGGGTTCGCATAGTGGTTATGCAACCACAAACCACGCCACATTCGTTTAACTCTTTGTTGATTCTTCCTGTTTTCTTTTCTCTACTGATGACAATGTCGCTTACATCTTACCTTATGTAGATATGGCACCTCAAAAGCATTCTGCAAAGAAAAGGTCATCATCCGGTCATAACACGGCACAGCCCAAACGTGTAAGAATGGAACCAAATTTGCCAAGCACCTCCCAGTCTGATGAGGAGAACCACTTGCCCGAAGTTGATCTAGTGGCTGAGGCCAGAAGGAAGTGTGGAGATGACCTTCAGCTTCGATTCGGGGTCGAAGGCTCCAGGACATTGTTTAGGGAGGGGCTGACTAAAAGAAAAATCTTGGGTGAAAAACAGTTGAGTTTGAATGGACTACAAGAACAGTACCCCCATATTCTAGACAACATAAAATGAGAAAATGGGAGTATTTCACTAGGAATCCTAAAGAGTATAACGAGTCAATGGTCCGGGAATTCTATGCATCCTATGGAGCTTCAAGAACGGGGCACCACAGATGCAACAGAATATTTACTAGCATCGTACAGGTTTGAGGAAAGAGTGTGTTCTGCAACAGTGAGAAAATTAATGAAATCTACTTCCCCGATTGGCAATCAGGCACAGCCGAGTACGATGCCAAGTACTCCAACAGAGAAAATGAACGTGGGTGGATAGCGTCCATTATTGCAAAGGGGACTCCTGCTTGGATAAACCCTGGAAAGAAGATCTATAAAGAGGACCTTACAAGCGAGGGAAAATTTTGGATGAGCTTCGTCACCTCCCATTTAATACCGTCCAGAAACCAAACAGATATAAGCATTGAGAAAGCACTTCTCATTGCGTGCATTATGGCCGGTATAAAAATCGATGTGGGGAATCTCATCTTCCGGGAGATTGGTATCCGGGCAACGCAGCGTGCCACATCACTTCCATTTTCTGAGTTTGATCATAGCCCTTTGCCAAGCTGTGAACGTGCCTTTCTTTCCACAAGCTGACAAACTCGGAAAGTCAACGAGAGATATAGATATCACTCGTATCAGTGATTCTGCTGCCCCAACAGAGACCCCACTTCAGGACCTTGACTCCCAAACTCTCATATCTCCCCAAGATCCAGAAGCCTCCACTGCTGCTGCAGAGCCTGCATCCCCATCCCCCACAGGTCAACCTTCTTCGACAATGCCATCCCTTTCAAGACTTGGTCTTATTGCACAACATGCCAATGCCAAAGTGGACCAACTCTTGAAAACCCTGCCACACCTGATCAAACAAGCCCTGACTCCAATTTAAACGTCAGTGACCGCTCTCCAACAACAACAAACATTGTTTGGGGATCGTTTGCACAAACTTGAGTCCAGGGTTGAACAAATAGAGAGAGGTGAGGTTAGGGGTTTACCTCAGCTGAGGGAGGAAGTGAAATCTATGAAGACCGAACTCCAGAAAATGCAAAATTTGGAGTTCGACCTAGTATCTCTCCTCCCCAAAGAGGGTGACCAAGGTGCAGACATTGCTGCACTAGACCTGGGTTTGGACTTCACTGCTCTAATGGCAGACATGGCACCTCCGTCTGCCAGAGTGTCTCAATCTCCAACTTCTCCGGTACCGGTTGATGTTACTGATGACGAGATATCAGGACATTCATCAGAGTTAGAAGGGGAAGAGACAGAGGATACCAGTTCATGGTTCGACGAGGGTGATGACACTCAGGAGAAGGGCAAAGAGATTGATGCTCCAACAGTGGAGGAAGAGGAGCACGCAAACATTAAGCAGGCCATACAGCACTCGTTAGCGGATGTGGCTGCCCTTGCAGACCCATCGGCCACTCAGACACTAGTGGGCGAAGCTAGCAGCTCAGCAGCCCCAACACCACCTCCCGTTCAATCCCACAGCCCTACTTCAGCTTCAAAGGATCCAAAGGCTACTGATTCCCTTAGCGCAAATGCGCCCCTGGGAGCCCCTTGAACTCTAACTTCTTTTCTTATGCATTAGGGACAATGCATGATTTCGGTTGGGGGTGGTAGCCTTATCTGTATATTTGATCTATTTTCTTGTATGTTTTGCGACATTAGTAACTGTAAAAAATATGTATTAATGTTTAATTATTTCTGTATATATGTTGATAGAGTCAATTAGTAGAAAGTAAAGTTTGCCAATAAAGTGTGCCAATAAAATCCCCTTATTTTTTCTTTGCTGGGTTCTTTTTCAAGGGTGTAATAGTATAACCAGGATAGTAAAATGAAACATGTTGACCGGGACGGTGTAATTGTTTAGTATCAAGCATGTGCATCTGTGTGTAGATTATACCCTTTTTAACAGATCAACTGCGTGAACTTGAGGCTCACTCTGTAACTCTAAGTCTACCTAGAGTCATGTATTTATATATGAGGAAAGCCTTGATTTGCCAAAATGTTAACTCTAAAGCTGTAAACTATGTTAACCAAACAGTTTGTGTGCCATGTGTGTGAGCTCTTTGTTTAAATAGTTCTTTTGTTTGCTTCTGCCATCTAGAACTTGCCCGGTTGGTTTTTCGACGCTTATTATAATTACACTGAGTTGGAGAGAGGATCTTAGGCATTCTTTGTTCTACTTATGAAACCACTTTAGCCTTTTTAGCCTACATGTGCATAAATAATATCACTAGTACCATATTTGAGCCTTTTAGCCTTTTCTTTGGCCTCCTCATTAGAAACCTTTCCCGTTCGTAAAAACAATTATCTCTTTTGAACTCGTTCCTCCTTGAACATTGAGAATGAGGCTAAAAGCCTAAGTTAGGGGTGTGGGTCAAAATGGAAATGGATAAGGTTATGCAGTGAGGGTGAGAGCTTATACCTCAAAGTGCTAATGTGAATTTATGAAAGCTCCAAAAAAAAAAGAGAAAAGAAAAAGAAAAGAATAATATGTGTATTGACAATAATGGAGCTCTGAAGGAAATTAGAGAGGTATTTAAGGTTGGTCCACATTGGGAACTAAACGCATTGAGGCTATGGGGTGTGAAAACAAGAAAAGTGTAAAAAGAAAGAAAAATGTAATTAGTGTTCAAGGAGGATGTAGTCACTCATATCTAAATATTTATCCTGCCCTTCCTTAAACCTACATTACAAGCTTAAAAAGTCCTTATGTGATCTCCAACCGAGTGTTCTTAGAAGTAGGTGACGAATTAAAATAAGGGCAAGCCTATGGCATGGTATGTGGTGACACTTGAAATTTTGTTCTGAGTGTGAGTGCATTTGCACTTTAGTCCCTTTGTATTGTTATGATAAATATTGTGAGTTTGGGACTTTCTTTCTAGTGAGAGCACATGAACTGCGAGGTTGATAGAAAGATGAGTTTTGAGTAAAGCATAAGTGCATTCAGCTAAAGGTAGCCTTTAGTAACTTTGTTGAGGCTCAAAGTTCACAAGCTGATTGGTTGTCCTTGAATATACTAATGATTCAGGGATGGTAAAGCATTTAAAGAGGTATGCTTGAAATACTAACAACAAACACTGTCCATAGTCATTATTGTTTCATGTTTGGTAAGTAGAGTCTAGAATAGGATAGTATCGTTTTAGTTGCTTGAGGACAAGCAAGAGTTTAAGTTGGGGGTGTTGATGTGCCGGGAAATTTCGGCACATTTTGATACTACTTGCTTAAATTTTAACTTGTTTTACGTGCAAATTCCATTGATACTTATGTAATTTTAGTATATTTGCAGTACATCAAGTGTAAGGACCTAAAAGCACAGAAAAGAGCTCAAAAAGCTAACTGAAGACAAGAAAAGCACTTAACAGCATCGCAGAGGTGAATATGCGGTCGCAAACAACACATGCGAACCGCATATTTCACAATCAAATCGCAAACGAGGACAGAACTCTGGGCACTTTTTCATGTTAAGAACCGCATAACTAAAATGCGGACCGCAAACACGCATTTGGGAATCGCAGACGCAAGCAGAGTTTTGGGTTAGAGTCAGGGTAAAGAATGCGATCGCATCTGCGATCGCATAATCGATATGCGCACCGCAAACCCAATCGCAAATCAAGTATGCAGTTTACAGGTTGTTGGATTTGCGATGCAGAAGGTGTCCGCATAACTAAAATGCGGACCGCGAATCCAAAATGCGATGAAGGAAAAATCCTTGGGTTGAATATGCGACGAACATGTAATATTTACGGACCACATTTCTGTTATGCGACAGAAATGCGGTCCACATTATTAACATCAGGGGCAAATCAGTCCGAACTTCGCCTCGGTTTTTAGGCCTCTATAAGTAGGTTTAATAGGGTTTTGTGGGGAGGATCTTGTCAGAATTGAGAGCATAAAGTACAAGGCTTAAACTATTTTTAAATCTTGGAAGCTTTTTGGATCAATTACCTTCTACTTTGTAAGATTATGATAATTACTATTCTTTCACATTCGGTTTTTAGCATGAGTAGCTAATTCCAAATGCTAAGGTTGTGAACCCTATATGGGTATGATGTTATTGGGATTTTGATATTGAATATAGTTTCAACGGATGATTGAAATTTATTTACTTCTTATTCTTCAAACAATTGTTGATGGTTGCAAACATTAACAAACTCCATTTAATTCTACCTTTACTTGAGAAAGTGGGGTAGAATTTGGTAGAAGTAAATAATAAAGACTCAAGGCTTTAAACCTTGTTTAATAGAATCACTTAGGAATAAGTGGGTTTTAATTTGGCATTAATTGATTGTTCTTAATCACAACTCTTTTGTATTTGGGAAAATCATAAAGAGGACATATTATCCAACTATTGGAAAATATTGGGTAGTAAATTAAACATCAATTGCATATCAAGAGAGTCTTCCGTTGGAAATATATAATATTAATATCAATAGCATTATACTACATTAAGGGGGACACAACCTTGGTTTATTTAAATCATATTATTTACATTCATAATATTGCAATTAGTCTTCAATTAACCTTAAATTCAATACATCTTTCGGTTACAATTACTAGATAGAATTACGACTTAGTTGAGTACTACACTAATTAAGTAAACGTTTCACACCTATTCCCTGTGGGGTTCGACCCCAACCTTGTTGGGTTATTATATTTGACACTGACCGCTTACACTGTCTATTAAGGTGTAATTTGAGCGTCTCACCAGCTCGCCCATGTTTACCTAGCGACACCAAGCAAAGCAAGCAAAGTGTGATGGAATAGAAGAAGATGTAAAGTAAAGCACACACTAATTAGTAATTTCAAAACTGTATTCCCTGGCAACGGCGCCAAAATTTGATACGCTCAAAGTACACCTAAATAAATGGTGTAAGGCAGTCGATGTTGAATATAATAATCCAACTAGGTTGGGGTCGAATCCCACAGGGAATAGGTGTGAAAAGGCTACTTGAGTAGTGTGAAACTTGTCTTAAGTCGTAATCCTACTCCGCTAGTTTAAAACGAGAGTGTTGTGATTGTGAATTATCAGGAAAACTATTTTGTTACGAGAATGTAAGTAATTCAATTAAGAAAACCAAGGTTGTGTCCCCGTTAATGGAATGTAATGCTATCGGTGTTAATATGATATATTTCTAGTGGATGGACCTTTGATATGTAAACGGTTCCTAAATGACTACCCAATATTTCGCAATAATTAGGTAGTATTTTCTCTTTATAGTTTTTTCAAATATAAAGATTTACAGTTAAAAAAGACCAATATATGCCAAATAGAACCCACTTATTCCTATGTGATTCTATTAAACAAGGTTTAAAGCTCTGAGTTTTCGCTATTCAATTCTATCGAATCCCAACCCACTTTTCCAAGTAAAGATAGAGTGAAACGGCGTTAGTCAATGTTTGCAACCATCAACAATAAATGAAGTGTGAGAAATGAATAGATATAGATACCAACCAGCCATTATATATACATTCAATGGTAAACACCCATTAACATTACACCCATTTAGGGTCCCCAACCTTAGAATTTAAAACTAGTTACTCATACTAGAATCCAAGAATAAAGCAATAAATAAAGTCATAAAGTTTATAAAGATGACGAGATTCTCTCTTCAAAAGTTTCCAAAATAATGGTGTATTCAATGCTCTATGTGTAGCCGCTTTTTCAGACTTGTTCTATTCCAAAAATCCTAGTTATTCTATTTATAATGGGCTAAAGGCCGGGGTCAAAAAGTTAAAAAAAATAACCCTGCAGATCAAATCTGCGACCGCAGAATGGGTCGCGGAACACATTCGCGGCCCGCATATATTCAATTCCTTCGCAGAGTTGATTGCCCAGTTCTAGAGTTGTCCATCGCACTTCTGTTATGCGGTCCACACATTGATTTCGTGACTGCATTTGGGACCCAAAATCATTTTCACAAAACTCTTTTTGCATTTGTGCGGTCATTATGCGGTCCGCACAATGGACCGAAAAATCTACTCTCAGAACTGGGATGGTCTGCTTTACTCTGCGGTTGGTCTGTGGCCCGCACATTACTTTTGCGGTCGCAAACCTGCCGCATTTTTGTCCTTCTATGGTTTTTGTCATCATTTTTGTGTTCTTGGTTCTTTAAGTCTAGTTTTCTTCAAAGCACCAAAACTACATAAGAAATGACTTAAATGATTTAAAAAAATAGCTAAAGTCTATGTAATTAGTATCAAAAGTGCCGCAATTCTACGACACATCATGTCTTTATGGACAAGCAAATTGGGGTCGTCATATTGACGCTCTCTGATGTGATCATATAAAGAAGAACGAGAAACCATGCAAACAAGAATTCGACTGGGCTCCAAAACATCCAATCTAACAAATTGGTTGGCCAAGGCTTGAACATCCATGGCTAGTGGCCTCTCTACTACCGGTAGATATGCTAAACTACCCAAGCTCTCCACCTTCGACTCAAGGCATCGGCCACCACATTGGCCTTCTCGGGATGATATAAAATAGTGAGATCATAGTTTTTATGCAACTCTAACATCTCTGCTACCGCAAATTAATATCCTTCTATTTGAATAGATGCTGAACACTCCGATGGTCGGCATAGACCTCACAAGTGACACCATACAAATAGTGCAGCCAAATCTTCAATGCATGAATAATAGTTGTCGATTCCAAATTGTGGACGGGATAATTCTTCTCAAAGGTCTTCAGCTGTCGTGATACGTAGGCAATCACCCTACCGTCTTGCATCAACACCACGCCAAGGCCAACACACGACGCATCATAGTACACACCTTAAGACCTCGAACCCGTAGGCAACAACAACACCGGGGCTTTAGTCAATTAGTCGTGAGCTTTTGGAAGCTCGCCTCACACTCCTCCAACCATCTGAAAGGACCACCCTTCTAAGTCAATCTAGTCATAGGTGCAGCAATGGATGAGAAACCCTCTACGGAACGGCGATAATACCCCGCCAAACCAAGGAAAATCCAAATCTCAATAGCTGAAGACGGTCTGCGCCAACTCTGAACCACTTCAATCTTCTTCGGATCTACCTTGATCCTCTCACTCGACACCAGATGACCCAAAAGCACCATCGAATCAAGCCAGAATTCACACTTTGAGAATTTTGGATACAACTTCTTCTCTCTCAAGGTCTAAAGCACGATCCTCAGGTGCTACTCATGATCTTCTCGGCTGCGGAAGTACACCAAGATGTCGTCAATAAATACAATGATGAATGAATCAAGATATGACTGGAATACACTGTTCATCAGGTGCATAAATGTCATTGGAGCGTTGGTCATCCCAAAAGACATCACAAGGAACTCGTAGTGACCATACCGAGTCCTAAAGGCAGTTTTCGGAATATGCGGATCCCGAATCTTCATTGATGATACCCCGACCGCAAATCAATCTTTGAGAACACTCTGGCACCTTGTAGATTATCAAATAAGTCATCAATACGTGGCAATGGATACCGATTCTTCACTGTAACCTTGTTCAGCTATCGATAATCAATACACATGCGCACAGAACCATCCTTTTTCTTCACAAACAAAATCGGAGCACCCCCATGGCGACACACTAGGCCGAATGAAACCCTTTTCAATCAACTCTTGAAACTGCTTCTTTAACTCCTTCAACTCCACGAGGGTCATATGATATGGTGGAATATAATTGGGCTAAGTGCTCAGAAACAAGTCAATACCAATATTGATATCTCTACCGGCCGCATGCCCTGAAGATATGCCGGAAATACACCTGGGAAGTGTCTCACAATCGAAACTGTCTCAACGATAGGAGTATTAGCACTGACATCTCTCACAAAGGCTAGATATGCATCATACCCCTTCTCAACCATCCGATGAGCCTTTAGAAATGAAACTACCCTGCTAGTAACATAATCCAATGCACCCCTCCAATCTAACCATGGCACGCTTGGCATAGCCAATGTCACAGTCTTGGCGTGACAATCTAGAATAGCATGATAGGGTGACAACCATTCCATGACAAATATCACATCAAAGTCTACCATACTAAGCAACAATAGATCAACTCTAGTCTCAAAACCACCAATAACAACTAAACACGACTGATACCTATGCTCTACAACAATAGAATTTCCCACATGAGTGGACACATAAACAAGAGAACTCAAAGAATCACGAGATATCCAAATACGGAGCAAAGTATGATGACACATATGAATACGTGGATCCTGAATCAAATAAGACTGATGCATCTATATAACAAACCGGAACCATACCTATAGTGACTACGTCTGAAGCGACTGCCTCCATCCCAGCCGAAAAAGCATAGAATCTGGCCTGTCCTCACCTTCTAGGGCGACCTCTACCTGCCTGTCCCCCAGCACTAGCTTGCTGTGCGGGTGGAGCAGCAACTGGGGCAGCAACCATGGCCTGAGAAGTTTGTGGACCCAACTGAATCTGTGGAGTCTAAGTAGTGTGTGGAGGTGCACCCCTCCTGAGTCTGGGGCAATCTCTAACCATATGATAAGTATCATCACACTCAAATCAAGCTCTTGGTGGGTGTGTTGCTGGGACTGGCTCTGGCTTGGTCGGTTGGAGTGATCACTGAAGGCACACCGTGCAGGAGGTGCCCTGGAAAGTGGCTGAGAAATGTGTGCAACCAGAGTCTCAGGATAGCCGGAGTACCACTAGAAGCTAGAAGTGTTGAATCAACTAGACGGCTCACATAGCCAATACCATGACGGGCTGTAGCTGCAACGTGGCCACCGATAGGCAAGCCTAACATGCATGAAGAAATAGCGGATATACTACTGAGACTTCAAATTAAACTTTTACACTATTATAACAAACTCAACAGTATAATAGCCTACACTTTTCCCAAAACCTGGTGGAACAGAGTCATAAGCTTTACGAGGAAGTACTAATCGTCTCGAAATACAATACTGTTTGGATCAAGAAATAAACAGTATAATGTCTAAAACAGAAGGCGACTCCCAGGCCTACGGGCATCAAGCAGGTATACCTAGAAGTCTCCAAAAGCAGCTTTTCAATCAACCTCTACCGTCCCGCACGAATAGACGTACCTGGATCTACACAAAAAGATGTGCAGAAGCGTAGTATGAGTACACCACTATGGTATCTAGTAAGTATCAAGCCTAACCTCGGTAGACTAGTGACGAAGCCAGGTCAAGACACCTACTAGGACATAGTAAACAGAATGAAAATATAATAACGAGAAGTAATGGAAGGCAGAGAAATAACCGACACGAAACAAGTTAATAACATAGACTAATACCGGAATTGTAAGCATAAAGATGACATAAAGGAAGCAATTAAAGAGAACCACCAATATCGAATATGGATCCAAACTGATAAAACAAGGAAGAATAAAAGCAACAAGAAGTGTTTCACCAATAACGCTTTACAACCTGAGATGAACAACAAGAATCACCAACGAGGTACCGCCTCGTACACAACAAGAATCACATCCGAGGTACCGCCTCGTATACAACAAGAATCACAACCGAGGTAACCCCTCATATTCACATTTTTATATTTAAATCACAATCTTTCCTTATACTGCCGCATGAGCCTTACATTTAAATATTCTTGAAAAATATTTTTCCTGAAATAGCTACACGCACTTTAGCCACCTTATGACGCCGCATGGCTTCAAGTAATTCTCTTACAAGCAACAGGCACATAAGTTCCACCTTATGCTGCGGCGGGAACATTAACCCCTATCCTTATACCGCTGCATGCGCATCATTATCACATCACAATAACCACTCGTTCCACAAGTGCCCATATGTCACAACTTGGCAATAATCAAAATTATCGATGTTTCCGCAATAATAGCTCATGGCTCAACTACAATGTGTACAAGAATATCAACAATAACAATGAATGTAATTTCTCAACAAAAAAGATATCTCAACAATTAACACTTCGCCTCAATGTGATCACAGTTTTCACAACTTCAACACCAACAACTCAACAATGAGAAAGATAACGTATAACCACAATACTAAATAATAATAACTTGCAATGGAAGAGATAACATGTACGATGATTTCAAATAAGGATAATCGACAATGAAAGAGATAACAAGTAACAATAACTTCAAATAATGATAATCAACCATGAAAGAGATAACACGTACAATAACTTCAAATAATGATAAATCAACAATGGAAGAAACAACATGTAACGATGACTTCAAATAATGGTAAATCAACAATGGAAGAGATAACATGTAACAATGAAAGAGGCAACAATTTCATCTAAAGCATAAGAGCAAAATATCAAGTAAGATGTAGAACAAGTGTTAACAAAGTCATTTAAGGCATGTAAGAATAGACTAATACAAGTTAGAGTAGATTGACTATGAGAATTCAGAACATGATATAAAAATCCAATTAAAGCATTGAAAGAGTCTAAGTAACCTAAACCGGTCAAATACTACATATAACCCGTGTACCCACTCGACACCTTGAGTACACGGCTTTCACATAGCACAAATGACACAATCAATCCTAAATCCTAAGGATAGTTCCCCCACAAAAGTTAGCCAAGATACTTACCTCAACTAGGCCAATTCAACCCACGGAAATAGCTTTTCCCCTCAAATTCGCCTCCACACGGCTCAAATATAACCAAAATTGACTTAATATCATCAAACAATGCAAGGAAAAACAATTACAATAGATGAAGCTATGATCTTTACACTTTTCCCAAAAAGTCAATAAAAGTCAACCTGCGGTCAAATTTTTCAACTTCAAATTGCCAAATTTCGGCAAAACAACACAAATAAACCTACGGACTTTCTATACAAAGCTATCGGAGCCATCAAAAATCGTTCCGAGGATGTTTTCACAAAAGTCAAAGTTTGGTCAATATTTCTAACTTAAGCTTCTAAGTCAAGAATCCCAAATCAACCTGAAATCTTCCCTGAATGAAACTAATCAATCCCGTAAGTCAAAACTATAAACACACATGTGTGAAGCATCAAAACGGAAAATTGGACGCAATTACACAAAATGATCGGTCAGATCATTACACTATATAAGTCCAGTCTCAGACTAATAATGATAGTTAAGGCATGTAAACATGCAAAGATAATTCAAATAACACAATTAAAGCGTGGCGTGAATCTAAATCTACCCGGACACTCGGAACCTCATATGTGCGTAGCTCCCACATGTAGGACATAGTTAATATAACACCTATGGGGTAAATTTCCCCTCCCAAGGTTATGCAGGAGACTTACCTCGCTCCAAAATCCGATAACTGGCTCCAACGCCTCTCTAACACCTCAAACCAATACCACACGATCCGAAACTAGTCAAAGAACGTGCAAACCAATCAAAATGTACTTACACTCATAATTTAATCAATTAGAAATAATTTCCATCCCTATATGAAAAGTCATCAAAGTCAACCCCCTGGCCCACGTGCCCGGATTCTGAAATTTTTTTGAAGATAAACATTACCCATAGCACCACGAACCCAAATATATAACTTATTCCCAATTTTATGTCCAATTTTTCGTGGTCAAAACTCAAAAAAACTATTTCTCAATTTTCTTCCAAAATTCCACAATTTCCATCAATTTTCATGTTCAAATCCATATATAATCAATGTATTTAACTCATAATGGCTAGGAATCACTTACCTTGTAATATATGATAAAAATGCCCCATCTGAACTGCCCCAAAGTTGGCTCCAAGTGAGATGAAAATGAGCAAGAACTCAATTTATTAATTTATATACTGCCCAGGCGACGCCCATCGTAATCACGACCAAGGCCTCGCAATCACTAAGCAAAAAGTTGCTGCTGACCAAAAATAGCCTTCATGATCGTGTCTGCCCCTCCGCAATCGCGAACCACGAATAGCTCCTTCATCGCGATCACGAGACATCTTCTTGTTCGCGACCAACTCACCCATCCCCACTTCAACCGCTGTGCGAACGCGGGATTCCACTCGCAAACGCGAAGATCAGCTGCCTCAGCTCCATATTACCCTTCGTGATCGCGGCCCTTCATCTACGATGGCGATGCCTACCATCGGCTGTAAAACAGGGGAAAACCAGAAACCATCAGTTGTAAAACAAGGGAAATGGTCAGAAACACACCCGAGGCCCCCGGGACCCCGTCCAATCATACCAAAAAGTCCTAATACCTTATACAAACTTATCCAAAGGCTCGAAACACGGCGAATAACCCCAAAATCATGAATCGTCGATCAAAATCCTTCTTTTAACTTTCAAATCTTCAAACTTCGACGAACACGTATGGTTCACACTTAGACATACCGAATCATGAACGAACTTCACACACAAGTTCCAATCAATAAAATGAACCTATCCAAGGTCCCAGAGCACCGCTCGAAGTCCGATAACACCAAAGTTCACTCTAAGTCAAACTTAGCAAATTTCAAAATCTTCAAAATGCAAACATTTTATATTAAGCGCCAGATCGCTCTCGGAATATCCGATACTCAACCCGAACATGCGCCCAAGTCAAAAATCACTTTACGAACCTATAGGAAGCTTCAAATCCTGATTCTGAGGTCCTTTACTCAAAAGTCAAACCTTGGTCTATTATTCCAATTTAAAGCTTTTGAATTGAGAATTATTCTTCCAAATCAACTCCGAACTTCCTGAAAATCAAAACCCACTACACGCGCAAGTCATAATACATAAAGTGAGGCTACTCAATGTCTCAACTCGCCGAATGACATGCTAGACCTCGAAACGACTGATCGGGTCATTATACCCAGAATAACATCATCTCATAATATTCATGTCACCGTACCACAATAGAATATTACAGCTACAAACATTACAACATATTATACTTTATTGCGGCATGCAACCCGATCCCACATTAACATAATATCTGTTGCGGCGTGCAATCCGATCACGTTAACTCAATATATGTTGCAGCATGCAACCCGATCCCATTATTATATCAATATATGTTGTGGCACACAACCTATTCCCAGTATTAATTCATTTTAATACTATTGTGGGGCGCAACCTGTTCCCAATATCAACTCATTAACATGAACAACTCCACACAACCAACTTCCATAATCTTGGCACAAAAAGGAAATAAAGAGTATAGAACATCAAGGAACTACAAGTTCAAATAGAGAATAACCAACACCTTATTTTTGTAAACCTCGACAATTCATTAATACATGAATAGCTAAAGGTCTCACACAATCGAATATAACATAATAAGGTGTGACAAGTAATGTAAAGACAAATAAGGAAAGTAAAGACATGAGGCAATAAGATATACAATTAATTACAGGTAGAAACATATAGCAGGTAAGCATATATTGAGCAATAAATGCATAAATCGAAACAAGTAACAACTAAATGATAGATAACAAATAAGGCATGAACAACAAGTAAGGACATGTAGCAATCAAATCATTTAATGAGAAATAACATAAAATAAATGTTGACATAAAAGTAAATAGCCCAACCCCCATGCTTGAACCCATAACAACGCATATGCACTCGTTACCTCGCATATGTTTCGTCCCCACACATAGTTCACGTAACAATTAGACCAAATAAGTCATAATTCCCTCAAGTCAAAGTTAACACGACACTTACCTCATTCTGCAATCAAATCAATTATCAACCACAGCTTTTCCTTTATAACAAGCCTCCAAACCAACCGAATCTAGCCAAATATCATTAAAGCAATCCAAAATAAGCTTTAGAAACTACCCATTCGATCTTAAGCTAAATTGAAAGGTCAACAAAAGTCAACCCTGGGGTTGCTTGGTCAAAATTTGATATTCGGACCAAATCCCGATTACCCATTTACTCCCGAGTCCGATTATGTGTTTTGTTTCGAAATCCAACCTCAATTTGAGGTCTAAATCTCGATTTTACAAAATTCTTAAATTCTACCAAAAATCCCTAATTTCAATTATGAAATTCCTAGATTGGATGTCAAAAATTCATGAAAAGTAATGGGAATTGATTGAAATCTAGTTAAAGTTGCTTACCAATGATATTGGGGAAAAAAGCTCGCAATAAAATCGCCTCAAAAGTGTTAGGGGTTGAAAAATGGTGTAAAATGAGCTAAGTCCCGATTTTCTCCTCTTTTACCCAGCTACAGATATCGCATTTGCAAACACTTATTTCCAAATGTGATACCCGGTGAAGTTGCAAATGCGACATTTGGTTCGCAAAAGCAAAGTTCCCTCCATCGCAAATGCGCACCAATGCTTCGCAAATGCGAAGCTGACTCCCAGGACATTCGTCGTAAATACGACTCTAAAATCGCAAATACGGTCTCAGCTCAATTTGCAAAAGCAAATTATTCATCGCAAAAGTGAAGTACCAACCCCCAGCCCATTTTTGCAAATGCGATCATTTGACCACAATGAGAGATCTACAGACTACACCAGCAACAGGTCTTGCACCGGCAATTCCAGTTTCAACCGAAACTCGTCCGAAGCTCACTCGAGCCCCCCGACTCCAAACCAAACATGCACATAAGTGCAATATCATCATACAAACTTGCTCTCTACCTCAAATCATCAAATAAACATCTAATAACAAAAATCGATCATACAAACTCAATTTTCACAATCTTTCACATAATGCACCGAAATGAATCAGGTCACTCTGGACCCCAACCAAACATGCGTACAAGTTCAAAAACATCATACAAACCTATCGAAATCGTCAAAACATCGATGCGAGGTTGTTTACCAAAAATGTCGACCGTGGTCAACTCTAGCCTCATTTTAAGTCAAAAATCATATTTTCTCCAAAATTTACGTAAAAGCTTTCCAGAAAATGATACGGACCATGCACGCAAATCAACTAACATCAAATGAAGCTAAGGGAGGTCTTGAAATACTGAAATTGAGGCTAGTACTCAACACGACATATCGGATCGTCATATTCTCCACCCCTAAAAGAAACTTTCGCCTCGAACGGACATAGAAAATTACCTGGACTGCTAAAAAGGTTGGGTATCTACTCCGCATACGGACTCCCACGTAGTCTTCTTAATCGGCTGGCCTCTCTATTGCACTTTCACATAAGAAAAACTCTTAGATCTCAACTTACGAACCTATCGTTCTAGAATAGCCACTGGCTCTTCTTCATAGGTCAGATTTTCATCAAGCTACACCGTGCTAAAGTCCAAAACTTGCGATCTATCCTCATAGTAATTTCGAAGCATGGAAACGTGAAATACCGGATGTAGCCCTGCTAGGCTATGAGGTAATGTAAGCCTGTAAGTAACCTCCCCAACTCTCTCCAAGATCTCAAACGGTCCAATAAACCTCGGGCTCAACTTGCCCTTCTTCCCAAACCGCATCACGCCCTTCATAGCGACACCTGAAGAAGAACCTTCTCGCCCTCCATGTAAACCACATCTCGAACCTTCCGGTTCGCATAACTCTTCTGCCTTGACTGAGCTGTACGAAGTCACTCCTGAATCACCTTAACCTTTTCTAAAGCATCACTGACCAAATCAGTGCCCAACAATCTAGCTTCACCAAGCTCGCTCCAATCAATTGGTGAACGACATCGTCTCCCATATAAGGCCTCGTACGGGGCCATTTATATGCTATATTGATAGCTGTTGTTGTAGGCGAACTCCGCTAGAGTAAAAACTAGTCCCACTGACCCCTCCCCTCCCCAAATCTATAGAGCATGCCCAAAACATGTCCTCAAATATCTAAATAGTGCGCTCGGACTGTCCATTCATCTGAGGATGAAATGCGGTACTCAGCTCGACCCACATTCCCAACTCATGATGCACGACTCTCCAAAAATGCTATGTAAATTGTGTGCCTCAGTCAGAAATGATGGAAATAGGCACGCCGTGCAGGGATAATCTTTCGGATGTATATCTGAGCCAACTACTCTGAAGAATATGAAGTCATCACCAGAATAAAGTGTACAGACTTAGTCAACCGGTCCATAATAACCCAGACTACATCATATTTCCTCAAGTTCTGTGTAAACCTACCACAAAATCCGTAGTGATGCGCTCCCACTTTCACTCCAGTATCTCCAATCTCTAAGTCAACCCACCTGGTTTCTGATGCTCATACTTCACCCCTTGACAATTCAAACACCGAGAGATATAAGCAAAAATATCTTTCTTCATTCTCTGCCACCAATAGTGTTGTTTTAAGTAATGGTACATCTTCGTGACACCTAGATGAATGGAATAGCGTGAATTGTGAGCTCCTCAAGGATCAACTCTCTCAACCCATCAATATTTGGGACACAAATCCGACCTTCAAGCCACATAACACCATCATCTCCAATCACAACCTCCTTGGTACTACCCCGCTGCACCATATCCTTTAACACCAACAAGAGAGAATCATCAAACTGGCGAGCCCTGATATGCTCCAACAACGATGAATGTGCAATAACACAAGCAACAATCCAGCTAGGCTCCGAAACATCCAACCTCACAAATCGATTGGCCAAGGCCGGAACATCCATAGCTAGTGGCCTCTCTACTACCGGTAAATATGCCAAACTACCCATGCTCTCATCCTTCCTACTCAATGCATCGGCCACTATATTGGCCTTCTTCGGATGATATAATATGGTGATATCATAGTCTTTCAACAACTCCAACCATCTCTGCTACCACAAATTAAGGTCCTTCTGCTTGAATAGGTGCTGGAGACTCTAATGGTCGGTATAAACCTCACATGGAATGCCGTATAAATAGTTTCTCCAAATCTTAAGACCTTGGACAATGGCTGCCAACTCCAAATCATGCACAAGGTAATTCTTCTCATGAACCTTCAACTGTCGAGACGCTTAAGCAATCACTCTACCGTCTTGCATCAATACCGCACCAATCCCATTACGCAATGCATCACAATACACGGTATAAGATTCGAACCTATAGGCAACACCAATACTAGAGCTGTAGTCAGTGCAGTCTTGTGCTTCTGAAAGCTCAACTCACACTCGTTAGGCCATCTGAAAAGAGCACTCTTCTGGGTCAACTTGGTCAATGGGGCTGAAATAGATGAAAACCCCTCTATAAACTGGCGATAATAGCCCGCCAAACCTAAAAATCTACAAATCTCTGTAGCTGTAGTAGGTCTAGGAAAGTTCTAAACTACCTCGATCTTTTTAGGATCCATCTTAATGCCCTCGGCTAATACTACATGGCCCAAGAAGGCAACCGAGTCAAACAAGAGCTCACACTTAGAAAACTTGGCATATAACCGACGATCCCTCAAAGTTTGAAGTACGATGCAGAGATGTTGCTCATACTCCTCTCGACTATGGGAGTCAACAAAAATATCATTAATGAAGACAATCATAGAGGAATCCAGATAAGGCTTGAACACCTGGTTCATCAAATCCTTAAAGGATGCTGGGGTATTAGTCAAGCCAAATAACATCACCAAGAACTCATGGTGACCATAAACAAGTCCAAAAAGTTGTCTTAGGGACACCTTTGCAATCTTCACTTGATGGTATCCAGATCTCAAATCAATCTTGGAATACACCTTGGCACCCTGAAGTTGATCAAATAAGCCATCAATCCTCAACAACGGATACCGTTCTTGTTAGGTGACTCTGTTTAGTTGCCTGTAGTCAATACACATCCTCATAGAGTCATCCTTCTTCTTTACAAACAATACTAGTGCGCCCCAAGGCGAGACACTTGGTCTAATGAATCCCTTATCAAGCAAATCCTACAGTTGTTCCTTCAATTCCTTCAACTCAACTGGGTCCATACAATATGGTGGAATAGAAATGGGCTGAGTGCTCTAAACCAAGTCAATGCAAAAGTCAATATGTTTGTTGGGTAGCATCCCCAGCATTCTGTAGGAAACACCTCCCGGAACTCACGCACAAGCGAAACTAAATCCATGGAAGAAACCTCTACACTAGAATCACAAATATAGGCCAAATATGCCAAACAACCCTTCTCGACCATACGCCGAGCCTTCACATATAAATGACCCTGCTAGTGGAGGGACCAGGAGTCCCTCTCTACTCCAACCGAGGCAACCCCAGTATGGATAAAGTCACAGTATTGGCATGACTATCTAAGATAACCTGATATGGTGACAACCAATTCATGCCCAAAATTGCATCAAAATTTACCATATCAAGTAATAAAAGTTCAACCCTGGTCTCATAGCTCCCAGTGACCAAACAAGCACGATATATCTGATCTACCATAATAGAATCCTCAACAAGCGTAGACATATAAACAGGAGCACTCAAAGAATCTCGAAACATATCCAAATATGAAGCAAAATAGGATGACAAGTACGAATGAGTGGAACCCGGATCAAATAGAACTGATGCATCTTTATGGCAAACTAGAATAATACCTGTGATGACCGCATTCAACGACTCTGCCTCAGGTCTAGTTGGGAATGCATAGAATGGGGTTGATCCCCACCATTCTGACCTCCATCTCTCGAACGGCCTCTAATTAGCTGGGCTCCATCTCTAACAGCCTGACCACCACCTCGGGTTGCTTGACCCCAGCCTCTAGCTAGCTTAACAGGTAGTGGAGCAACCGGTGCTGGAATCATGGCACAAGTACCCTTCTTTGGTTTGCTTCTCCTCAATCTAGAACAGTACCTCCTGATATGACTTGTGTCGCCATAAGTAAGGCCATCTATAAATCTCCACCCTATACCTCTCAGTAGGGATCAAGATAGCTCCATGGCATGATAAATCCACAACTCTGGCCTCATATTGGGTAACGGGCATCCTACCCTATTAGAGGCGCTCAAAATGGTTGCGTAGATCCTCTCTCTGAGTAAAAGGGATGAACTTCTCCAAGAATAGCTGCGAGAACTGAGCCCAAGTGAGAGAAGGTGAACCTGCTAGCCTACCCCAAAAATACTCCCCCCCTCCTAATCTCTTGGCATAACCAGTCATGTGAAACATAACGAAGTCAATTTCATTGGACTCCACTATGCCCATGTTGCGCAACACCTCATGATAATGGTCCAAGAAATCCTATGGGTCCTCAGAAGGTGTACCACCAAAATGAATAGGAAATAGCTTGGTGAACTATTCCAATCTCTTCAACCCTTCTGTCGACATAATGGGTCCCAACCCGGAGTGTGTAGAATGAAAGGCAAAAATGCTCTGATTGCTGGAACTGTCGGAGTTTGATATCTGTAAGACACCTACTCTGGGGTATGAGTAGCGGGAGTCTGGGCTCCTCCCCCAGATTAAGAGACAGTTGGTGCTATAGGAAATCCACCGGCCTAGGCCACGCTCTCCATATGACCGACCAAGTGGACTAGAGCGTCTTGAAGTACGGGGAGAGCAATGAACCATTCTAGGACCTGACTTGGTCCAACTAGCATGGTCTGAACAGGGGCCTCCTCTTATTGCTCGATCTGAGGGTCAATAACATGTGCTGCTATGCGTGCTCTAGGCTGAGCTCTGCCTCGGCCTCTACCCCTGGTAGTAGTTGCAACTTGGGGCTCTGGCTCCTGATTGGTTGTAGATGTTGTGTGTGTCATCACCATCTGTGAGAGAACAAGAATAGAATGATTTTAAACTCAATGATAGAATAAATTGCACAATATAGAAATAAAGAAGGTGAAACCTAAAGCCCTATAGTCTCTAGAAGATAAGTACAGACGTCTCTGTATCGACCTCCAGACGCTACTAAGCTTGCTCATGACTCGTGAGACCTAGGCAACCTAGTATTCTGATACCATCTTGTCACCACCTGAAATCCCAACCACGGGCTAAGATGGAGCCTAATATCCACTTGCTAGGCATGTCGATGTCAACCATAGAATTAACCAATTTTAACAATTTAAAACAGAATAAGAATAATAATAATAATAATAATAATAATAATAATAATAATAATAATAATAATAATAATTAAAGATTGGTAAAATCTAAAACACATAGGATGAATCCATAATTAGCGCGATCTATACTTATCCTAGAAATCCGGAGTCACATGTACATGAGCAACTAGAATACTACAAATATGGTTTGAAATGAAATACAATTGGCTGAAACTAGATAAACAGTAAAAAAAAATATAATAGAAGGGGAACTTCAGGGACTGCGAATGCCGAGCAGCTCTACCTCAAGTCTCTTGTAGAATTCGGATTCGAGCGAACTCCTCTACACATCGCTAGGACCAGCACCGGCATCTGCACAAAAGGTGCAAAAGTATAGTATGAGTACAACCAACCCCATGTACTCTGTAAGTTTCGAGCATAACCTCGACGAAGTAGTGACAAGGCTATGACAAGACATGCACAATAAACTTGTACAGGAAATAAATAAAAGACAACAGAATATAAAGAAAATTGATAAACTCATAAGTAAGGGACCCGAAGGTCAACTAACAGAGGGCCCCAGAATAACATCATCTCAAAATACTCATGTCACAGTATTGGAATAGAACATTACAGCTAAAAATATTACAACATATCATACTCCTTTGTGGAGCGCAACTTGATCCCACATTAATACAATATCTATGCGGCATGAAACTTGACCCCACATTAACTCAATATATGTTGCGGCGTGCAACCCGATTCCAAAATATCACCTCATTAACATGAATAACTCAATACAACCAAATTCTATACTCTCAGCACAAAAAGGAAATAAAGCATATAGAACGTGAAGGAACTACTAGTTCAAACAGAGAATAACCAATACCTTATTTTTTCAAACACTGACAATTCATTAATAAACGAATAGCTAAAGGTGTCACACCATTGGATATAACATAATAAGGGTGACAAGTAATGTAAAGACAAAATAAGGCAAGTAAAGACATGAGGCAATAAGATATACAATTAATTACAGGTAGAAACATATAGCAGATAAGTAGATATTAAGTGAGAAATGAATAAATCGAAATGGGTAACAATAAATGACAGATAACAAATAAGGCATGAACAATAAGTAAGGATATGTAGCAATCAAAGCATGTAATGAGTTATAACATAAACAAATGATGACATAAAAGTAAATAGCCCAACCCGCATGCTTGAACCCATGACAACGCATATGCACTCGTCACCTCTTACTCCACTAGCAGGATGGAAGGAGTTTCCTGAGGAATTTCTATAACAATAGTTGCGTATTGAGATTCATCGAGCTAAACAAGATATATTCTTACATTTGAAACAAGGTAACATGAGTGTTCGGGAGTATAGCATGCAATTTAACTCCTTGGCTAAGTATGCCCCTTCGGTTGTGGCGGAGATGAGTGATAGAGTACATTAGGACCACATTTAATTAATGAGTGTACCACTGCTTCTCTGAATCCAATATGGATATTGCTCATATTCAAGCATATGCACAGTACTCGGAGGATCGCAAGAGATAACAACGAGCCACTCGAGAGTATGACAGGGGCAAACATAAGAGAGCCCCATCTATCGGTATTATAGGAGAGTCTCAAGGGAAGTTCAGACCTCCATTTCCTCAGCACCCATGTTATCCGGCGGCTAATGCAATGTCACACTCCCAGGATCAGCATCATGATTGGATCACTCATTCCGATCAGGTTAGAATTCTCGGGGATAGGGCTTATAACATAGTGGAGACCTTAGTAAGATGAGGCCCTCGGTTCCTCATTGTGGCCGATGTGGTAGGAATCATTATGGGAATTACCGCCAAGATTCAGACTTATGTTATTCTTGTGGGCAGCCGAATCACATTATGCGTTTTGCCTAGTGAGACATATGGGTAATGTGATGCCACCAGCGGGATCTGTAACAGCTTCTTCATCATCAGCACGCCCTCATGAGCAAGGAATGCAAACATCGGTAAAAAGAGGTAGATGCAGAGGTGGAGGTGGAGCATCTAGTCCAGGTGGACGACAGAACCACATTTATGCATTGTCAAGACGACAAAACCTAGAGTCATCACCAGATGTGGTCACAGGTATACTATATGTATTCTCCATTAACGTGTACGCATCGATAGATCCAGGATCCACTTTGTCGTACATTTCTCCATTTGTTGATGATAAATGTGGTAAGGAGCCTGAATTATTACATCAGCTATTTAAGGTGTCCACACCCGTAGACGAGTCCGCGATAGTTAGGCGAGTATATCGAGGTTGCGATGTGTTGATCTATGATCATCATACCTTAGCTGATTTAAATGAATTAAAAATTGTAGAATTTTATATTATTATGGGCCTGGATTGGCTGGCTTTTTTTTTATGCTACTATGGATTGTTGGAAGAAGGTCATTCGCTTTAACTTTCTAGGAGAGCCCATTATTGAATGGAAAGGTGATGTTGCAGTGCCAAAAGGGAAGTTTATTTCTTACGTTAAGGCTCGAAAGATGATCTCAAAAAGATGTATTTATCATTTAGTATGGGTACAAGATGTAGAGGCAAAGCCTCCAAACCTTCGATCTGTTCCAGTTGTTAATGAATTTCTCGATGTGTTTCCTGATGAGCTCCAAGGTAACCCTCCTGAGAGAGAGATTGAGTTTGCCATCAATGTACCATCCGATATGCAACTAATATCTATCCCTCCGTACAAGATGGCTCTTTCCGAGTTGAATGAATTGAAAGCTCAATTGAAAGATCTTTTAGATAAGGGCTTTATCTGACCTTGTACTTCATCATGGGGAGCCCCAGTGCCATTTGTTCGTAAGAAAAATGGTTCGTTGAGGATGTGCATTGATTATAGATGACTGAAAAAAGTAACCATTAAGAACAAGTATCCACTTCCGAGGATCAACATTTATTTGATCAATTTCAAGGCGCTAAGTATTTTTCAAAGATCGATTTCAGATCCGGATATCATCAGTTGAGGATCAAGAAAGAAGATATTCCAAAGACAGCCTTTTGGACCAGGTATGGCCGTTAGGAGTTCCTTGTCATGTCTTTTGGCTTGACCAATGCACCAGCGATTTTTATGGATCTGATGAACCGGGTGTTCAAGATATTAATGGATATCTTTGTGATTGTCTTCATAGATGACATTTTGGTGTATTCAAGATCAGAAGTAGAGCATACATAGCATCTGGGAATGGTTTTACACACGCACCAGGAACGTAAGTTGTACGCTAAGTTTTCCAAATGCGAGTTATGATTGAACTCAGTAGCTTTTTCTTGGGCATATAGTATCGAACAAGGGTATCAAAGTTGATAGTCAAAAGATAGAAGCAGTTAAGAATTGGACAAGGCTCACAACTCCTACAGAGGTGCGCAGCTTCTTGGGATTAGCCACTACCGAAGGTTTGTGGAGAAATTTTCATCCATAGCAGCTCCACTAATGAAGTTGACACATGAGGCAGCTAAATTCCAATGGACTGATACTTGTGAAAAGAGCTTCCAAGAGTTAAAGGACATGCTAACTTTGACACCAGTTTTAACTCTTCCTGAAGGACTCGAGGGCTACGTTATACATTGTGATTCCTCGAGAGTGGGATTGGGTAGTGTTCTAATGCATCACGCTAGGGTTATTGCTTATGCTTCAAGGAAACTGAGGAAACATGAGCAGAATATGTCATCTGGAATTAGCAGGTGTCATTTTCGCTCTGAAAATATGGCATCATTATTTATATGGAGTTCATGTTGACATATTTACGAATCATAAAAGCTTGCAATATATATTCAAGCAAAAAGAGTTGAACTTAAGGCAGCGGAGGTGGCTCGAATTATTAAATGATTACAATATTGATATTCTATACCACCCCGGGAAGGAAAATGTTGTGGCTGCCACATTAAGTCCAAAGTCCATGGGCAGTTTACAACAGGTGGAAGATTATAAGTTGGGGATGACTAAACACTTGCACCGATTGGCTACTTTAAGCGTAGGATTATTTGACACCGATGATGGAGGAGCCATAGTTCAAAACGTTGCCGAATCCTCATTAGTGGCTGAAGTAAAGGCACGACAATTCGACGATCCAATCCTGGTAAAAATAAGAGAAAGCACTCCCTTTCAAAAGAAGCAAGTGTTCAAGCTATCCGAGGACGGAGTCCTTAGAAACAAGGACCGATTGTGTGTGTCCGATGTCGGGGGACTCCGAGGGCAGATCATGGCAGAAATTCACCAATATCGATACTATATTCACCTAGGGAACCAAGATGTATCATGATCTTTGACAGCTATACTAGTGGAATGACATGAAGAGGAATGTTGCTGAATACGTCGCACAGTGTCCAAATTGCCAACAAGTTAAGGTTGAACACTAGAAACTAGGAGGACTGCTTCAGAATATTGAAATTCCAACCCCGTAACGGGAGATGATCAACATGGACTTCATTATTGAGTTACCATGATCACACCGAAGTTTTGATTCCATATAGGTTATCGTGGATCGACTCACCAAATCTGCTCATTTCCTACCTGTTAAGACTACATTCTCGGCTGAAGTATGCTAAGTTATATATCAAAGAAATAGTTCGACTCCATGGGGTTCCAATTTCAATCATATCGGATAGAGGTGTCCAATTTTTGTCTAACTTATGGAAATCATTCCAACAAGGATTGCAGTATGAGGATCAACCTTAGCACAACGTTTCATCCACAAATAGAGGGCTAGGTTGAACGCACTATTCGGACGCTTGCGGACATGTTATGAGCATGTGTTTTGGACTTCAAAGGAATTTGGGGGGATTATCTACCACTCATTGAATTTGCCTACAACAACAGCTACCATGCTAGCATTTGGATGGCACCGTATGAGGCCATATACTAACAGAAGTGCACATCTCTTATCAGCTGGTTCGAAGTTGGTAAGACAAAGTTATTGGATCCTGAGTTGGTTCCATATGCTATAGAAAAGGCTAAAATGATTCGAAATAGATTATTGACCACTCAAAGCAGGCAAAAATCTTACTCAGATAATCAACGACGAGATTTGGAGTTTGATGTTGGAGATTGGGTATTCTTGAGGGTGTCTCCAAAGAAAGGCGTGGTAAGGTTTGGTAAGAAAGGCAAACTCAGCCCAGGTATATCGGACCATATCAAATTAATCAGAAATTCGTCAAGTGGCTAATAAGCTTAAATTGCCCCCATAATTGGGAGTAGTACATTCGGTATTCCATATGTCCATGCTTCGCAAGTGCTTGGGTAATCCTTCCTTTGTTTCCTCTATTGAAGATATTCAAGTCATAGAGGGCCTATCTTACGAAGAAAGTCTGGTGGCTATCCTAGATCGTCAAGTTCGTAAGTTGCGGACCAAAGAGATAGCTTCAGTTAAAGTAATTTGGAGGAACAATATTATAGAAGAAATAACCTAGGAAGCTGAAGAAGATATGAAATCCAGGTATCTCCATTTGTTCCATACTACAAGAGGTAACAATGAGACTACTATAATGGGCACAACCCAAAATGACTAGAGAAGTTTGCAAGGAGTGACTACGATTCAACATTCGATGATGAATGTTCCAAATGAGGGGATGATGTTACTCTCTACGTTTTCCCCACCTATGAAATTGGAGATTAATGAGGTTTTGACACAACCAAGCAGTCGGAGGCACGTCATAAGGACAAGCGGCGGTTTTATTTGACCAAATTGCGCCAGCTGTCCCACCAGGCACAGTGGCCGGTGCAGTGCGGCCCGTTTGGCATTTGGGGCGGAGAAATTTCCTAGACCTGGTATAAAAGGGTAAATCACTCTTCTCTCTCTAATTCTAGGAGATATCACCAACTTTAGATTAACCAAAATTCTCTCTAATCCCTTTGACAATTCCTAGACAGTCTAAGGCTAACACAAATGCGAACTTAGTAGGATTTAGCATGAAGAAGCTTGACATCGTCACTGTAATATCTTTATTTTGTACCACTAATTCTTGGAGATTCATTGGAGGCGGAGTTAGTCACCACAAAAGTGTAAGAATCCAGGAAGCATAGCTAATTCTTCGACAAGGTATGTACGAAAACTTTCTTTCTTGGCATGACTTGATGTAAGCGTCTCTTTTTGAAGGATTTCTATCTTGAAAAATTGGAATGTTCTAAGCACTTCAAAATAACGTTTCTCCAATTCTTGTACATTCTTTGCTGGTGGCGTTTCTTTCCAATCTGAGATATCCCCTGATAGTATCCCGAGGTCAAAAAATGTTGTTCATTCTGAAGTTTAATCTTAGTGTTTCGTGAAGTATATATATATATATATATATATAACTTTATTGAGACGCGCTATAGTCAGCCGAGTACGGCACCTATTGTGCAACCATTGATCAGCTGGGTGTGGTCATGTGTGATGTGTGGCTATCGAGTCCTCTTTAGGCCAAATACACCGAGTCTTGTTGAGGTCGGGTACAGTCGAGACCTCCTGAGGCCGAGTACGATCGAGTCCTCTACGAGGCCGGGTATGGATTGATGTGATGTGAGATATTACTGAGCCCTTGTGTAGCCGAGTATGACCGAGTCCTCTTGAGGCCGGTTACATTGATTTTTGTTGAGACCGGGTACAGCCGAGACCTCCTGAGGCCGGGTACGATGTGATAAGAGCATGAGACATTACGGAGTCCTCTATGAGGACGAGTACAACATGAGACAATATGCCCCCAAAGAGTGGTTGAATACTATTATATTATATTATATTTAATGCACTACCTCAATGAGTGGCCTCGCTTTTACAATCTGCATGCATTTATAATTTATAGTTACCACAGTGTACGCTCCCGGTTGCTTGTATCGGTGTTCAGGTTAAAATTGTGTACTTATATCCCTTATGTTATGTTCTTGGTTTACATATATTACCAGCTTTACATACTCAGTACCTCTTTCGTATTGACCCCTTTTCTTTGGGCACTATGTTCCTGCCCACAGGTATAGATAGACCCGGTAACGTACCTCCTCAGTAGGGTGCACGGTTTAGCTGTTGGTTGTCGCACTCCACTTCTCCGGAGTAGCTATTCAGAAGTCAATAGATACTAAAGAGTATGTTCCAGTCATTTTGGGTACGGTGGGCCCTGTCTCGACCAAGTTATGTGTTATGGTACTCTTAGAGGCTTGCATACCAGTGTTCGGATGTATGTAAATATTGTAATGACTCTGTTGGCAATGGTGGTGTGTATATAAAATGTATAAGCTTCTTCCAGAGCCAGTTGTGAACCTTTTAAGTTTTAATATTATATTTGGCGGCCTTATTGGCCCAGATTTTATATTGAAAGGGTCTAAATATGGATATTGGTATGCACGGGCCTTCAGGCAACGTGTGCCATTAGCACCTCCTTAGGTTATAGTGTGACACTGGAGCAACTGGTGGCTCCACAGGTGCTGCTCTAGCTGTAGTGTGAGCCCCACCTCGGCCTCTACCTCAGCTCGGGCCTCTCGCGGCCCTGACTGGTGGCACTAGTGCCTAATCAGCTGAATGTCCTCACTATCTATGAGAGAATAGAAGAGTAAAGGTTCAAACTTCAGAATTAACAAATCCACACGACAAGGATGCAAGAAAATGAAGCTTCCTAATAGTTCGGTAGCTTTTCGAAAATAAGTATAGACGTCTCCGTATCGATCCGCAAGACTCTACTAAACGTGCTCAAGACTCATGAGACCTAGGCAACCTTGGGCTTTAATACCAACTTGTCATGACCCAAACTCCCACCGGAGCCGTGACGGCACCTAACACTGCTTGCTAGGCAAGCCAACAGTTTTACAATAACAATGAACTCACTAAACAAAACTTAATAATCTCAACAGCGGAAATATCATGAAATATCTGAGAAAGAACAACGATAACACTACTATAACTATCCCAATGATCCGGTGTTAACGAGTACATGAGCACTACAATATCTCAAAATACATGGCCAAATCCTCAATACAAATTGTTTGAACAATAGAACAGTGATATCAGAAATAAAAGGAAGAGAACATCAAGGTCCGCGAATGACATAGAAGCTACCTTGTAGTCTCCACAAGCTGGTACCAGTGCGAACTCTAGTAATCACCGCACCTAGAAGCACCAGGATCTATACATGAAGTACAGAGTGTATTATGAGTTCAACCGACCCCATGTACTCAATAAGTAACAAATAATCAGTGTCCAACACCAATAATCAGTAATAACTCAGAATATGATGAAAACAGTAAAAGTAAATAACTCAACGATATCATGTTCAGCTCGTTCACAAATACAGAAAAAATTAGACATGCTTTCCAAGTATGACAGTCAAGTCTAATCTTTCACCAAAATCACTAATACATAAATTTATCAAGGAAAACTGTGATTCTTCCAACTTTCAATAACAGATAAGACATTTTAATTACCATTTAGCATGAGAAAAGTACATCTATATGTCTACATGTCAAATCAATAACACCATAGTGAAACCATCAAGTATAATCACACTCAGCACGCTCACGGTGCCTGGAACAAGTGCCTGTTACCATCACAACCACAACCACACTCAGCACTGTACTGGTGCCTGGCACAAATATCCCTCACCAAAGCACATATATAGCCATATGCCTGCGCCCATTGTGAATAACAGACTCTAGAGGGGCGAATTTTTGCCCAAGTGCTAATCAATATAACATAGCCCAATTGGGCTTGGTGCACGTGTCGCCCCTAGTCAGTACTACTTATCCCAATATGGTCTGGCATATACATCACCTCAAAATCAATACCAAATCAGTTCTATGGCCACGTTCAGTCATCAACCGCTCAAGTCTTAGTCAACCAAATCTCATAGTACTCAGTTCAATAGTGTTACACATATGAGGCATCAACAACATGTGATAAATCAAAATAAAACACACTGAGACTAAGATATTATACACGGATGTAGCATCATGACTGAGAGTATGTTTACAATTAAGGCAAACAACTCAAAACAACAAGAATAGCCCTAGCATGTCTCAAGCAAATAAGCACATAGCCTAGACATGATTTCTAACATGAATCATACCTCAAGTAATCACAAGTAGAGAAACATGGGTATAATGATGCATGATAGCAAACAAGTCTCATAGTAGTCTAAAATCCCCCTGGATCATGAATACCGGTGCACGCACACACGCTCGCCATCAAACACATGTGTCACCCCCTACACATCTCATATACCATAGTTTTGACGGATAATTACCCTCAAATCCAAGTTTAGATATATTACTTACTTCTAAACGCGAGAATCAATACTCCAAAAAGTCCTTCCCACGAGAATCGACTTCCGAACGACTCGAATCTAGCCAAAACATCTTAATATCATCAATAAAAGCCATAGGAAGCAATTTCAATTGATAAAGCTAAGATCTTTAATCAATTATGCAAAGTCAACCCCAGGCCCACACCTCGGAACCCGATAAAACTCACAAATTCTGGATACCCATTCGAATAGGAGTCTAACCATACCAATTTCATCTAATTAAGACTCTGAATCCGGGTTCAAATCCACAAATTTCATTTAGAAAAGTTTTTACTAAAATTTCCCATTTCTTCAATTTGATTCATCAAATAATCGCTAAATTCAAGGTTGGAATAATGGAATATAAACAAATCCGAGTCATAAATACTTAGCCAATCCAAATCGTGAAAATCCCTTCCAAAATCACCTAAATCTAAGCTCTAGATCTCAAAATGTGATAAAATAACCAAAACTATCGCAAATAGAATATTTAAGATCTGCCTAGGCATACCCCTCGCGAACGCATCATGTGCCTCGCGTTCGCGAAGCACAAAATGATGATTGCCTCTGAAATCCCTACACGAACACGATAACTTGGTTGCGAAAATGATGCTTACCACAACAGGGCCTTTGCGATACCTCTCGTGCGAACGCGAAGGCCAAAAGCTTGATGTCCCCAATAGGCTTCATCCCACCTATGCGAACGCGGTTCCCTACTCCCGATCACGAAGAGCACTGCCTCCCCAAGCTCCGTGAACGCGATCCTACCTTCATGAATGCTAAGAACATGCATGCCTCCAAAATTCCTTTCGTGAACGTGACTCCCTAGTCGCTAACACGATGAAGGAAACCAGATATCAGCCATCAACAGTCCAAAACAAGAGAAAATGGTCTAACACTCATCTGAAACACACCCGAGGCTCCCGGGACCCCGTCCAATCACACCAACCAATCCCAAAACATAACACGAACTTATTCGAGACCTAAAATCACATAAGAAAACATCAAAAGCATGAACCGCACCTCAATTCAAGCCTAATGAACTAATGCACTTTCAACTTACAAAACTCATGCCGAACCATATCAAATCAACTCGAAATGACCTCAAATTTTGCATGCAAGTCCCAAATGACACAACGGATCTATTCCAACTCTCAGAACCATAATCCGAATATAATATCAACAAAGTCAACTATCGGTCAAACCTATGAACCTTCCAAACCTTCAAGTTTCCAACTTTTTCCAAAAAGCACCAAATCAACCTATGAACCTCCAAATCCAAATCCGGACATACCCCTAAGTCCAAAATTACCATATGAAGCTATTGGAATCATCAAAATACCATTCTGGAGTTTTCTACACAAAAAGTTAAACTCTAGTCAACTCTTACAATTTAAGCATCTAACCTTGGGACAAAGTGTCCCAATTCACTCCACAACCTATCCGAAACTAAATCAACCACCCAAGAAAGTCACGTGATCACAATTACATATAAGTAAAGCATCAAATAGGATAAACATGGCTAAAATACTCATTACGACCGGTCGGGTCATTAGAGATGGATCTGAAGGCTTCAACTTGAATTGGTGGTTTTGAATATTTCAACTTAAAGAATTGACGGACATGAGACTTCGACTAATTCAAAGACTTCAGCCTGGAGACTTGGTGGTTTTGAAGACTTTAACTTGAAGATTCAACTTAAAGACTTCAAAATTTTGAAGAGTTCAACTTGAAGATTTAACAAATTCAAAGGTCTCAATTTGACTTGGCAAATTTGATGGCTTCAACTTGAAGACTTTAACTTGAAGATTTTGCAACCCGCTAAAGACTATAATCGTCTAGTCGAAAACATCAATTCACTAAATGGAGATTTTCCCTCATTGAACCATCAACGGTTAAGAAGGCCTCAAAATTCTTGGTGAAGAGGATCAAATCATACTGCAGTTTAAAACTAGTGAGTGTTTTTTTATCCTTTCTTTAATACTTGACGGATTTGAAGACTTGGTGAGCTTGAAGATTTCAACTTGAAGACCTATCATGCTTGAATACTTCAAATTGATGATGTTGTAGATATGAATAAATCAACTTGACTTAGAATTGGAGACTTCAACTTGAAAATTTGACCTTTTACTAAAATACTACAATCATCCCATTGATATGTCAATTTGACATGGAGGGCATACCCCCATTGAGCCATCAATATCTGATAAGACAGAGATTTCAACACAAGATTACATGTACACCTAATTTTCAAGTGTCAATCAAGTGAATTATACTCCATCATACTTCATTCGAATAATACCTTGGGTAATATGTATTTTTTTAAAAACTCTAAGCTACCTAAGTATCTAGGTGAAGAGGATCAAATCATAGCATAGTTCAAAATGGGTGGGTTTTTAGTGTCCTAACTTTTATCTAGGCTGTCTCTTTCGAGGTTATCAACCTAGCGGACTTTTTTTTTGGGGGGGGAGGGGGGGCGGGGGGGACGTGTATACTTTATACTCTTGCAGTCCAGGAGTAACATGCAGTTTATGCTCGTGCATTAAGGAGCGTATTTGTTTTCTTCAAGGATAGTATCTCTTCATGAATTTCTCATTAGTAGGGCCAATCTGCAAACCATCTGAGTAAACTATCTTGTAATCATCACTTGAGTATACCTCTTGTACAACATATGGTCCATCCCACTTAGTAGAGAATTTGCCTCCAGACCGACGGTAATGATAGGCCTTCTCGTAACAAGAACTCGGTCACCTACTTGAAGGATCTAAGGCGCACCCTTTTGTTAAAAGATCGAGACAAGCGAACTTGATAACATTCAAGTCTTTGTTGAGCTTCTAGCCTCTTATCATCAAGAGCTTCCAATTCTTTAAGGCGTAAGCGAGCATTTTCTTCAGTGAGTTCTTTTTGAATGGCAAGCCGCAACGACGGTATTTGATGCTCAAGTGGAAGGACTGCTTCAACTCTATACACAAGTGAATAAGGAGTCGCTTGTGTTGGTGTGCGATATGTGGTCCTATATGCCCAAAGAGATTATTCCATTCTCTCATGCCAACTTTTTTTAGACTTAGAGATAACCTTTTTCAACAAGTTGCAGAGCGTCTTGTTAAACGCTTCAGCAAGTCCATTGGCAGCAGCATAATACATGGAGGAACTGCGTTGCTTGAAGCCAAAGAGATCACATATTTTATTCATGAACTTGTTATCAAATGGCTTATCATTTTCCGTCAATATATATCGAGGAATGCGAAAATGATAGATAACATTGACTCGGATGAAGTTGTCCGCATTTTCCTTCTTTACTTCCTTAAGAGAAACTACTTTAGCCGACTTTGAGAAGTAATCAGTTGCGGCCAAAATGTATAAATGTCCACAAGAAGACTTTGGCAATGGACCAACAACATCTAAATCCCAAGCACCAAATGGCCAAGAGGCAACGGTTGGGTCCAATACTTCAGGTGGTTGATGTATGAAGTTAACATGGAATTGATAAGCTTTACACCTTCGAGCATAATCTAAATAATCTTTCACCATGGTTAGACAATAGTATCCCATTCTTTTTATGTGAAGGCCCAGATTGATGCGCTCCACATACTCTAGAATGTGCTTCTTGCAGGCTTGAAGGGATTCATCAGCTCCCAGACAATGTAAGAGCACTCCATCAAATGATCGTCTGTAGAGTGTATCTTTGTAATAACTTAAAGCGAGTGGCTCTCCTTCGAATTTATGTCTTCCTTCGAGGATTTTCTGGTAATATCCCATAACAAAGATAATCGATTAATGGCTGTCGCCAGGTTTTTTACCTCAAGAACGGTAGCAAGATGCTCAATTTTGCTTTCTTCTTCTTCTCATTCGTAGTCCTTTGGTGGAAGAACTACCCATCTTTGGAAAATAGCAACTTGTGTTTGATCAGGTAAAGCTAATGTAGAAGCTAAGGCTGCTAATGCATCAGTTCTCTTATTTTCCTTTCTCAGCACGTGTTGAATGGTTACCACTTCAAGAGAACTTACCAATCTCTGAGCATATTTATGATATGGGACCAAATCTAGATTCTTGACCTCATAGCTACCTAAAAGCTGATTGATCACTAACTTGGAGTCTCCAAGAACTTGTGGTTGCAATTGTTTCATATCCACGTCCATTTCAAGCCTAAGAATGAGCACTTGATATTCAGCAACATTATTGGAGCAACTTTGTGTCAAAGTGAAAGAATATGGCAAAACTTCCCCTTGAGAAGTGATAAACATTATTTCAACGCCAGCTCCTTCACGATGTGCAGCGCCATAAAATTACATCTTCCAAGTGAATTTTGATGACTATTGCATCTTCATCAGGCAATTCACCAGACAACTCCCAATCATATGGAATCAGATAGTCAGCTAGGAAGTCTGTTAATGCTTGTCCTTTTACCACCTTCTGAGGAACATACACAATTTCAAATTGTTGAAATTGGAGGTACCACCTCGCTAACCAATCACTTAGGACAGGTTTAGATGTGACAAACTTGATAGGATTCGCTCTTGAGACGAGTCGCACAACATGAGCTTGGAAATAATACTTCAACTTCTGAATAGAGAAGACAAGTTCCAAGCATAACTTCTCGATAGGTGAATACTTGAGCTCATTTGGCGTCATCATCCTACTCAAGTAGTAAAGTGCATTTTCTTTGCCTTCATTGTTTCATTGAGCCATAAGTGCTTCTGCTGGCCTTTCTTCTGCTGAAACATATAATATTAATAGTTTTCTAGGTATGGCGGCTACCAGTACCGGAGGCTTCATTGGATAGGAATTAATGCTTTCAAAAGCATTTCAACAAGCTTGGTCCCATTCAAAAGGAACCCTTTCTTCATGAGGTGACTAACGGTTGGTATCTTCCAGCCAGATTCAAAATTAATCTTTGGAGATATGCCAACTTACCTTGCAAGCTTTTTAATTCCTGAATATCCTTAGGCTCGGGAATTTTCAAGATAGCATCCATCTTAGCTAGATCAATTTCGATACCTCTGTGTCGAATAATAAAACCAAGGAACTTCTGAGAAGTAACTCCAAAGTCGCACTTCAACGGATTCATTCTGAGTTGGTATCTCCGAATCCGTTCAAATACCATCCTCAAATCTTGTAAGTGATCATCTCTCTTCCTTGATTTTACTACAAAGTTGTCAACATAACACTCCACGCTTTTAAGAACCATGTCATCAAAATTATTTTGCATGGCACGTTGATATGTCGCACCAGCATTTTCCAAACCAAAAGGCATTACCTTGTAGCAGTATATACCTTTAGGGGTTCTAAAGGTGGTAAGTTCTTCATCCTTCGATGCCATGCGAATTTGATTACATCAAAACGAACCATCTATGAAAGACATCACCTCATATCCAGTCATTGCATCAATCATGAGCTCCGAGATGGGAAGAGGAAATTCATCTTTAGGACAAGCGTTATTAAGGTCCCTAAAGTCAACACAAACTCAGATTTGGCCATTCTTCTTTCTTGTAGGGACGATGCTCGAAATCCATGTAGGATACTTAACTTCACAAATAAAACCAGCCTCAATAAGCCTGTGAACTTTGCAATTAAGGAACCAGTTAAGGTCTAAAGCGACGTTGTGTTTGCTTCATGGGAACAAGCATCTCGTTTGACAGCAAGATGATGAACAACCACATTGGGGTCTAAACCTGGCATCTCTTTGTTACTCCAAGCAAATATGTCTTTTAATTCCTTAAGTATCTTAATATATTTGCTTTCTTCATCAATAGTGAGAGAGGCACTTACATATAATCTTCAATAGCTCTGAGATTGACTTCTTTTAGTGCATCAACTGTCGTCTTCACCCCTTCTTCAAGCTTAGGTGGTGCATATATAACGTCTTCATCTTCATGAGGATCACCATCATTGAAAGATATGTGATGATATTTATGAATATCAAGCCACTTTTTCTTGACTTCCGTATAAGATGAAGCATTTTGTTCTTCATGAACTGTGATATGATATGTGATATGAAAGATAGACTTTGCTTTGAGGACCTTTCCGCATGAAACTAGAAGTTGTGTCTGTCGCCTCATTCTAGAAGGAATCAGACTCGAGCAAACTATGGTCAAAATCTCCTTTTTAGCGAAGATCATGCTTCGAACCTTCTATTACTTCCATGATGCTTGTGTTTCTTCTTCAATGGTTCCACCCTATCAAAGACTGAGGTCCTTGGTTTCATAAGTTGATCAAACACAAAGGCTTCTCATTAAATGTTGTAGACTCTAATTTAGCAGTAATGTAGTTACAACTTCCCTTTTTTATGGAGATACATATTAGCGTGGGTTGTTTGTAACCCAAACCTTCACGTGATTGTTTCAGGGGGTACCCTTTCTCCATAATCATCTTTTGAGTAGGGTAGAAGCTTCAGGTGAGAGCTTTCCCAACTTGGATGGTTCACTAGGGTCATATCCAGCTTTTGTTGACAACTTGTAGACATTTGGTCAAAGCCTTCATCTGTGGGCTTTGCAGGAAGTGCTACATTTGGAAGCGAATTGTGGTTTGAGGATTTGACAAACCATTTAAGCAACTTTGTAGATGACTTAATTGTATCAATTCGCTTGATAGGAAGGGTCAAGCCTCCTAAAACATTACCTTGTAGTTTAAAAGATGGATCTTTAACCTTTTTTGCCTTTGGGACATAGCAAAGAACAAGAGTCACTTTCTTACTTGAGGATGACTCATTTATCTTGTTTTTATCATGAAGCACTTGATATTTTTCAATCGTAATCTTTGTCTTACCAATTGTGACATCAGCCTTCTTTGCAACATTTTTGGTCGACATCACAGCGTCAACCTTAACATCCTTTGAGACATAATTCTTTAAGTAGAATTTTGCATCGACAAAGTATGATTCTATCTCGGTGAAAGGTTTATCATCAGCAACTATCTTCTTTTCGACTCCATCTTCACAATACTTCAAGCATTGATGGTAAGTGGATGGAACCACTTTGTTCTCGTGTATCCATGGCCTTCCTATATGAGGTCTTTGCATTGATCACGTGCATCCATGCATTCAAACGCATATCTCCCATATTTATTTCTAATTTGATAGCCATATAGCTCTTTGCCCCTCTTGACTGAATCCTTGAATCATCAAACTACTTTCACATAGTTCATCCATCAGTACACCAAGCTCTTTGACAATATGAATTGGGAGAATATGGACGCCAGATCCATTAGCAATCAAAAGCCTACTTGCGCTCTGCTCAGGCACAAAGCCAACCATAATAGAGGACGATTATGATGTGTTTCACCTAGCAAAAGATCAACATTAGTGAATGTGATTTCTGCATCACAAGTGTCTACTTCTTTGGAGAAATGCTCAGTGAGCTCTTCAACGAGGGAGGTGGCAGCAATGATAGATATTCCTTCTTTGTCTCTTCTTCCTCCACCTTACAACACGAGGCCTTGATATCATTACAGGAAATATGCGTGCGCAACCAGCTTAGCGGGAAGTCTTCCAATATCACTGGATGACATAGCCTTTGATAGTGATTCTCCTTCATTTTTATTTTTTTCAAATTCTTTTATACCATTTGCCTCTTGGATCGTTTCACCACTTTTACCCTAGTTAATTGCTTGTTTGACTCCTTTCATGAATTTGTCTTGCAGCATCTCCGTCGAGTCATAAGAATCCAACCTTCATTACCAATTTAACCATCACGTGATTCACTTTCCTCTTGAGATCTTTCCTCCACTATTACTTTATTCACTACTGGGAAAAGCAATGATATGCTCACATCGATAGGTTAAAAGTCACCAAATTTAATCATCTTTGGTGGTGATGTAGTTTGGATGCCCTCATATTCATGTACTTCAACAAAATTACAAAGGACAATAGGATCGAGTGAACCAAAAGTGACAGAGACTTGATTCAAACTTTCCTTCTCATCCTCAAGCAAGATTATTCCTTCATCAGCCACGTCCATGACTTTCTCCTTGAAAATGAAGCACTTTTCAATAAGGTTGCCAATCAACTGATGGTACTTGTAATAATTTGGATCATTAGCCCTTCCAGCTTCTTTTGGCCGCTTCATTTCAGGTAACTCAATGAGTTTCGACTCAAGGAGTTCTTCAATAATTGCTGGAACATCGGAGTCCAAAATTGGATATTCTTTCTCTTGCATTTCCTGCAAAGAACTTTCAGCCGGTTTTATCCTGTAAGGACGTTGTCTTCACACTTTGCTTATTACTCACTTTTGTACTGATCTTAAATGGCGAGGCATTAATATTCATTGATTCTTTGCTCTCAGAGTTAGGCACAAACTTGCCCCTTCCTTTATTTCTTGTTTATCCTTTCCTTTGCCAGGTTCATAAACAAGCGCTTCTTGATTTCCACTTGAAGATATGGTTAACTCCATATCATGAGCATGTATAGCCAATTCTTCAAAAGACTTAGGCTTGATACCTTGTAGGATGTAGCGAAATCCCTAATGCATTCCTTAGAAGCACATTTCTATTTAAGAAGCTTCACCAAGTCTGTCTTTGCAGTTAAGGCTTGCATTCCTCCATCAATTGATGAAAGCAACAGCTGGTTCATCTTTCCACTGATGCGTGTTTGTAAGTTCAACCATACTTATAGTGTGCCTTGTGCTATAGAAGCGATTGAGAAATTCATGTTCAAGTTGCTCCCAGCTATCGATACAATCGTCCTCGAGATCAATATACCAATCAAAAGCATTTCCTTTTAAGGAGCGAATGAACTGCTTGACAAGATAACCTCCATAGACTCCAACATCATTACAAGTTTCAACGAAGTGTGACATGTGTTACTTTAGATTTCCTTTACTATCGAATTGTTGAAATTTTGGAGTTTGATAACCCGTAGGCATCTTCAAACTATCAATTCTTAAAGTGTATGGCTTCGCATATGCGAGAGAAGACTTGACAGCAACATCGTACTTGTCTTTGATGGTTCTCATAATGAAGTCTTTCAATTGATCAATGGGATTACACCGTCACATGAAATCTGAATTTTTTTAGGCGTCATTGTTTGCGTTGCATATGAGTCTTCTTTACCTTGCATTATAGGGAGCTTCATAAGTGCATGACTTGATTCTCTCTCCATCATGGTTTCAACTCTATATGTCAGCTTGGCAATTTAATTATCCTGATCTTGCATATGCTTCGTTAACCCTTCAATTGCTTTGTTAAATTTGTGAGTTGTTCTTCAACAGTTCAAGTGTTAGTCACCATTGCTTGGATAACCGTCGTGGATGGTGAAGCAAAGCATGGATTTTCTCTTACACCATACGTTGAATGAAAAACGCACATGGAGTGATTAGAGCAGATCCGGTAATCAAGACATCATGATCATCTTGTGTGATGAGATTCTTAGATATAGATGGGCTAAGTAGAGCCAATGTCTTCTCAACGATTTCAGCAATGTGCGCTCCTTCTTCCAATTCAGTCGAAAGGATCTTGCCCCCTTTGAGGATCGAAAATCAAAGATATGAACCGATGCAAATGTCCCAGCAAGTTTGCTTTGTTCCTAGTGATAGGTCCTACACTTTCCATGGTAGCATCCAACAAGTTTTTCACATCAGAGGAAAACTTGGAATCCGTAGCCTTAGCAGTAGTGAATATGAAGTTGGTCTTCTTGAGCCATTTCAGTGTTCTTGAAATTTGGTAATTGAAGAGATGAGAGGTAGAGATTGTCCCACTGGGCGTGCAACAATAAATTTTTGGGTCGAGAAAAATAAATAATCATGATTAGAAAATTGCGTAATAAATGTAGTATTTGATTTCAACAAACAATGAGTGTTACAATCTCTATAGTATTCCTCTGATTCTTCAAGAATATAAACTATCTTGATGAGCTTGAGTTTGATTTGATTCAAGGATTTATAAAGCTTGGTCTTGAATCTCCTTCACGAACTTGAATTTGGATTTGACCACGAACAAGTAATTTGATCTTGAAGGCCTTGGTATTTGATTTGCCATTGTTCTTGATCTTGAACTTGAACTTGTAGCTTGAGTGCTTGAACTTGTAGTTTGTAGAGAAAACTGCAGTCTTTGATCCACGAGCTCTTTGTTTGCTTCTTGTTCTCAATTATGATGTCTTCTAACTTTATGAATACCTTTATTTATAGTTACAGGGAGTGGTGTGACTCTAGGATTTGATTGGTCCGTTTGAACTGATCAATACCATCTAGACACTTGGCACAACTCTATTGGTTGTTGATTTGACTTGGTATGACACATTTTCTTGACAGATTGCATGATTTCATTGGCTCATCTATTTGGCTTGGATTGCCACATCACTTGACACGTGACATGAGCCTAGGCTTTAAGATGGACTAATAGCTATTTGGGTATCAGGCTAATAAAATGGGCTCATCATTTAACTTGTCACCCAATTAAATGGACTAGCCCAACACACACACATATAATAGGACTTAAATAATTAATTCAATTTACTAGACTATCGTCTTAATAATTTAATATAGTCCAAATTATTTTAGAGATTTAATCCAATAAAATTTAATTGCTTACAATACTATTTTTTTTTTGGGTGCAGATTTTATGTATTTTGATTGTAATTTTTATTAACTATTCTTTTAATATAGAATAACGGAAATATTTAATTTTGGCAAAAACATATTGTAAAACCTCTACACGTAAATCAAAATTTTACTTGAACATTGCAGGTATACAGGCTCTTATAGTAAAAATTATGCTAAACAGACATTCTATTATTAGTCTATACTTCGCGTGTTATATTAAAGTGTGTTAGTATTTTTTTTAAATATAAGAAATGAGACATCCTAATACAGTGCACCTCCTATGTGATGTTTCTCCAAAAAGTTAATTCAAAATACCGTAGGCTGGCTAATTTTTACATTGAATTATTTTTGTCATTTTAACTTAAAAACAAATACTTAAAAGTATTTTTATCACTTTATCCAAATATGGGTTAAAAGATATTTTGGCTTAAGAAGCAATTAAAATAAGTGGATTAAGAGGAATAAAGAAAAACAAACCATTTATATTGTTGTTTACCAATTACCAGCGGCAAAAGCAAATCAAAAAGGAATTTGATCAATCGTCGCACCCAGTGTAAAGTTCTCTCGACGATGGAAGAACAAATGAAAATGGTTATAGACGCAGACGATGAACACGAGTCTAAAGAGACTGTTTTCCATAGATATTTTCTGCGTGAATGGAAGCTTCTCGAATCACTCCTCGACGATATCATCTCCAAATGGCCGCGTCTCCAACATCTCTTCTGTGATAAAATTCGATCTATCGTACTATCTCTGTTTCTGTTACGTATTATCAGTTCAAAGCTATATTTGTAATTGAAAATGTGTGTAAAATATTACTCTATTGTTATGGAGATGAACAAATATCAGGAGCAAGGTCAATTACTGGAACCTTACCTTGAGCGCATAATTTTGCCATTCATGTCCATTGTACGTTCAAAAGCTGGTGTTGCCTCCGAAGAAATTCTCGAAATAACCAAGCCTATATGTATCGTAATTTATTCATTGGTGACGATTTGAGGATACAAGGCTGTTGTCAAGTTCTTCCCACATCAAGTCTCTGACCTGGAGCTTGCAGTATTTCTCTTAGAGAAATGCCATAATGCGCAAGCCATAACGTCATTGCGACACGAAAGTACTGGAGAAATGGAGGCGAAATGTGTAATACTGTTGTGGCTTTACATTCTCGTATTGATCCCGTTTGAACCACCTCAGCTTGTATTAAGAATTCTAGAACTTTCAAAAGAGTACGTTGAAAGTTCGGGTCCTATGCGAACCATAGCTGGTTTGTTGCTCTCGAGGCTTCTAACGCGTCCAGATATGACAAAGGCTTTTACCAGGTCCAACTGCCTAAATCCTTGCCGTTTGTAACAGTTAATGATTTGAAATCTCTCCCTCCGTCCATTTATGTGATGTTGTTTAACTGAGCACAAAATTTAAGAAAGTAAGAAAGAATTTTGAAACTTGTGGTCTAAAATAAGGCATACGTTTAAGTGTAGCTATAACTTGAATGGTAAGCGTAAAGTTGAATTGTTTTTAAGTATATAATATATTATTCTTTTTGGAACAGTCTAAAAATGGAAGTGAATCACATAGATTGGGACCAAGTGAGTAATAAAAAAGAAAGCGGATGAGTTGTCTGGTCATTCTCATGTATGGACATTCATGTTTGTGATGCAAATGACAATATACCTGTTGGATTAGCATTTTCTACATTTCGCTTTGCTTGTTATGTGACATGTAGTTCACTGATTATGCCTCATTAATGAGTTATTTTAACAGTTTCAAAATCTCTTACACCATATGTTTGACATACATATTTGCTTCCCTACAATTTGTTTTCAGCTTCATGGGTTGGGCACATGAAGTTATGTCCTGTCTTTCAAATGATGTTGTCAATCACTTCCAGCTATTGGGTGCAGTTGTAGCACTAACTGCTATTTTCAAGGTTCGCTCTTGTTCTTTGTGCCCTATTTTGGAACATTTCCTTGGTCTCTTTTATGTATGATTGCTATCTGTAGAACCTTGGTTCTTACTTTAGAACTTGGATATTTGTTTGAAACTCAAATTTGAATGAACTGAATTCATCTTCATGCCTTGCCCTTCAAACTATGAACTACTTATAGCTGGTCTTCCAGGAGCAATATCTTTTGGTAATTGTCTTAGACAGAGAATGCGGTGACAGTCAATTTTGAAAGAAATGGACAGGTGTGGGAAATCAATTTGGATTTTGTAAAGTAAATGCCACGTTTAAGTCTCAGTGATCTTGGAAACATCTTTTGATGTCATAATATCGGAGAGCAGTCAATGAATGGAAGAGACAGTCAGACAGATTGATCATCAAACCAGTGTTATCAAAGGCTAAAAGCGTAAAAAAGCTTTCAAAATCTTTTGGTAATTGTCTTAGACAGAGAATGCAGTGACAGTCAATTTTGAAAGAAATGGACAGGTGTGGGAAATCAATTTGGATTTTGTAAAGTAAATGCCACGTTTAAGTCTCAGTGATCTTGGAAACATCTTTTGATGTCATAATATCGGAGAGCAGTCAATGAATGGAAGAGACAGTCAGACAGATCGATCATCGAACCAGTGTTATCAAAGGCGAAAAGCGTAAAAAAAAGCTTTAAGGCATGTTGGGGCTTTAAGTGCGAAGCGTAAATAAAGCGTGGGCTTTAATAAAAAAAGGCACAACTGGAGAAAAAGTAAAAATATGTATTTGTAGTCCAAGACCAATAATTATAAGCATGAATAACAAAAAAATGGACAAAAAATTGAAAAAAAAAATTACGATAAAGTGAAATATCAATTGTTCAATATCTATTTTTCAGGATTACACTCATTGGCAAGGAAAAGTATGTCTTAGAGTCTTGATGCGACACTGAAGCGTCCACAAAGCGAGGCGAAGCGCTCCACATGTTTTGAGCCTCGCTTTAGGGCTTAAGCGCGCTTTAAGCGCGCCTTTGACAACACTACATCAAAGAAAGTCTAACATCTTTAATAACGTAGAGAGTTCTTTATGGTTGTACTCACTCTGGAGCTATACAATTGTGCAACATGTTATGTAATCCGTTTTTTTATTTATCTTATGGTCTTGTTTTAATATGTGTATTTCTAAGCACAATATTGGTTCCTCCTAATGCAGAATGGAAGCCCTAAAGTGTTACTTAGTGTGGTTCCTGGTGTTTGGAATGACATATCAGCTCTGATGAAGTCCAATACTGCAGCTCGGAGTCCTTTGCTTCGCAAGTATCTTGTGAAGCTATCTCAATGGATTGGGATGATCTGTCTCCCTCCACGTCATCTGTCATGGAGATATGTGGTAAGAATAAGTTTGCTATTAATGCAAAAGACGCAGTGCAAATGTTTCTTACAAGTTACAATGTGATGGTTGCTCTGCTTCAAAATATTTTCGTGCACTTCAACACATAACTACGTTCAGTATCGTTAGTAGGAACCAGTTGCCCTACCTTCATTCTAAGAGGAAAAACTGTGATGCTTTATGGGGAATAGGGAGGTGGGTGTCTTTGTAGTTTTCCATCAGGGATCATCCTTTTTCTTTATATAGCCCCACTGATCTTAGTGGGACTTCGAACATTTTCCTCCTTTCTTGATCTTCTCCATCCTTGTCAATATTTCTCTTTCTTTTGAAAAAAAATTACAATGCTGTGGTGTTTATCAAAGTTGAGCAACCTGTTTATCAGCTCTTTTTCTCTTTGTTCATTTACTGGATATTTGTCTCTATTTCTCATTCCTGCGCATTTTGGTATTCCGCTGGAAATACTTTAGTATGATGAACTCACCATAGAATGTGAAAGAAAATAGTTAGCATCAGTACTTGCTTTGTCGTGTAGGGTAGAACCAGCATGCTTGGAAGGCATATTACTGTCGATAGATTCAAAATGGATCAATACAATGATGGCAGAAACAATAATCTTTCGTATTTCTATCAAGACCCGAACTGTCAGGAAGAAGAAGACATGGATGTCCCTGTTATAGTAGAAGAGATTATTGAATTACTGCTGTCAGGATTGCGTGACACGGTATGTCTAAAGGGTGAGCTTCCATCATATACTTATTCTTATTGTCCTACTTAATCTTAGGTATTTGGTGCATGACCGGAGAGTTTCTTTGGATGCTTTTTCGTTTTAAATGCTCCTTCTCCTCCTTCTCATTGTGTAAGCACAAACAAAGTCCCCAATTCTTTCATGGAACAACAACAACAACAACCAAAAAAAAAAAACCCCGTGAAACTCCACAAGCGGGGTCCTAAGTTGCTCGGACACGGGTGCAAATCTAGAGGTCGGATCCTTCGAGACGTAAGTTCTAAGATAATATGGATCCTAGTACGGAGATAGGTGCGGGGATCCGGCTAAAAATAATTTTTAAAAAATAAAAAAGTAAAAAAATATCTCTAAACTATGAGAAATTTTGTGGAATACTAACGTATAGCTTGTGGTGTGGATTTCTTTCTTATTCTCAAGTTGTAGATAGTAAAGGATTGATTTCCTAGATAAGATAGGCTATTTTCTTCAAATTTACCCTAGTTTTGGTTTTGATTTCGGGAATCAAATTGTATCTCGTCTAGAATTTTTTAGTTCGTCGTGGTCAAAGTACCCAAAATTGTTTGACCAAATCCTGTAAGGATCCCATACCCACGCCCATACTAGTGTTGACATGGGTGCGGCACCTAAACTGCCGTGTCGGAGCAACTTAGGTGGAGTCTGGGAAGGGTAGTGTGTACGCAGTCCTTACCCCTACCTAGATAAAGTAGAGAGGTTGCTTACGATAGACCCTCGGCTCAGAAAAGATACAAAGGTAAAGAGGGAAAAAAAGGCTCAAGAAAGGTATAGAACAGGGAATAACAATAAGCAGCAATACCAGCAAAGCAATCAGAAAACTAAAGCACAAGAAACAACAGGTAGTAACAAAGTCCGAGAACAAAAAATACAAGGCTAGCACTAAAACGATCACTAAAACTACGGGCAAGAACGAAGAAGACGCTCGGGTACCTAACCTTCTACCCTAATTCTCGACCTCCACATCTTCCTATCAAGGGTCATGTTCTCAGTGAGGTGGAGCAATGCCATGTCTTGCCTAATCACCTCTCCCCAATACTTCTTCGGCCTATCCCTACCTCTCCTTAGGCCCTCCAAGACCAACCTCTCACACCATCTCACTAGGGCATCAACGCCTCTCCTCTTCACATGTCCGAACCATCTAAGTCTCGCTTCCCGCATCTTGTCCTCCACCAGGGCTACTCCCACCTTAACCCGAATAACTTCATTCCTAAATAATACGCCGAGACATAAGTTGTCATTTGCTTATGACTTTAGGAGATTCTTAGTTGACTATCCGCTTTAGTTCTTGTTTTTTATTTTGAGCTAGTGCATTTGAAAACTTGATATTTTGATGCTAAGGTTATGTCTCGGCGTATTTGTTTTTTTGTGTGTGTTCGGCTTGATAAAAGCTTCATTTGCTTGTGACTTTAGGAGATTCTTAGTGTCAGTTACATTGTGGAACAGAGACAGGAACATTTAGTTACTTCCTTTCGGGCTAACTGATCTCCTTTCTCATCCATCTGTGGTTACTAGGTTAAACTCATAGCATATATCTTCTGTTACGCGGCGCCTTCTCGAGATTCTTTGGAAGGGCAACGTTAGGCTAAGCAATCGATGTGAGTACGATTGTTGTCCGCCAACTTAGGTCCCCTCCGTACGCTAGACTAGATTGTCAGTGCCGTACAGGAATACTAATGTCGTGAGCAACTGAGAACAGAAAAGAGAATTGAGAATGAAAGAAAGCTTGATTGCATAAATGAAAGCTATCACAGAAAAGCTATGCAGTGTCGAGGGGGAGAGACACCAGTACAGAGAATTGTTTGCTTGCTAGAAAGTTTTGATTGCTTGATCCCCCTAATAATGCTTAAAAGAAATAAACCAAAGTTACATGACTTGACCTAAATAAGTTGTAGGAGCACACTAAAAGAAAATGAAGTAAACCTACTCTATATTTACAATGAAAAGGACTTAGTTTTCTACAAGGTAGAAACAAGTCTGTTTGCAGCAACTTTGTCTTTAGCATCAGGGTATGCGCGCGGCGTTGTCTGCGCGCGATGCTGTTGGCATCTGCCTGTGGTTGGGCGCTGGCGCTGGTTTTCGGTGGGGCGACAGAGACGCCTGCGCGCTTGTCACTTGGAGCTGCCGAGACCACGGGGCCGACCGTGGCGCTGGGCGTTGGGAGGCTTGCAAGGACGCCATGGGGCGCGTCCAAGGGGTCATGAGGCATGACTGGAAAGCTGCCCATGACACTTCTCATGCAGTAGAACAATCTGATACTGTTTCAGTATAATACTGTTGCAAGGTCTTCCTTTCATTTACACATTTTCACTATTTGTTATTTGTTGCAACTTTCGCATCTTATAGATTTTATCACCGTACTACAGGGCACCATTGTGCGTTAGTCTGCTGCAAAAAGTATTGGCCAGTGTTACTTCACGGTTAACTTACTTGCTTTCAGATGAAGTCCTTTCATCCGTTCTGGAGCTCTTTTCGCCTAGTGAGGTATGTTACTACAGTTGTTTCTAGCCAATTGATTTTTCCCCATATCCGAATATTAATTAGGGAGACTTATAGCTGGTAATGCTAATACCTCCACAGGCATTTGATATTTCTTGACTGTTCATTTGGTGTGCACTTCATATTTCTTGATTCTTCATTTGGTTTAGGTTATGCTCATGTATTCTAGTGTTGCAGGATGACGGCTCATGGCATGGTGGTTGTTTGGCGCTGGCTGAATTGGCACGTAGGGGATTGCTGTTACCTATCAGTTTTCACAAAGTTGTTCCTGTTGTGATGAAGGTTGTCTTTACTGAAGTTCCCAATTTTTATGTGTTGTACTTTTGATCTCTCTTTAACTCCATATGTTACCCCTTGTGATTGAGCAATTACTTTTCCCTAAATAGTATGAACTTGCTTGTGGTACATAACTTGCTTCATCACTATACATCTTTCTCCTTCCTTAATTACCTTCCAGGAAAAGTATAGGTTAAGAAGGAAAGCAACCCATGGTCGACTATGATCTACTGCATGTTGCTTGATTGCTCCTCCAAGTTGAAGCTCTCTTTAGCAACTCTAATAAGCCACCTGGAATTCTGTATGTAATACACCTTAGTATTCAAGTGAAACATCTTAACAATAATCCTTATAAAAAATAATTCTTTCTCCTACTCTATAATTCTGTTGCAGAAGGTATTCTTTTTTCTTGCAGAAATATAATAGATAACACCTTCTGCCTACTTCCATATGAGAGAGAGAGAGAGAGAGAGAGAGAGAGATGGAGAGGGAGGGGGAGGGGGGGAGAGAGACAGAGAGAGAGATTGGGAGGGAGGAGGGGAGAGAAAGGGTCTCTGTTTACCCGTGATGAGCATGCTTATCAGGCAATCAGATGGATCCAAATTGAATTAATCTTATTTAGTTGTCATTATCGACATTCACGTCATTGTCCGAGTTTCTATCCCGTACTTACCAGCATATAATCCTCACCTTGGGAACACAAGTCTTTTAGATTTTCTATATTATCATCTAATCATTAGCATCTGGAACACATTATCATGCTCTTTTGATGTTTACTAAGGACTCTGCATGAAATATCGATATGCTGATGGACTTGTTTTGGCTGGGATGAGTTGCTGAAACATATCCAATCTAGACTACCGGTTCAAGATAATGGATTGCACTGGACTTGGATTATCCACTTATTTAACTCTCACCTTGTTGAAGCTGGATTGTTGTCACCTTAGATAAGGGATACTTTGTTGTGGCAGGCTTTACATTATGACGTTCGAAGGGGTCACATAGCATTGGATCCCATGTACGTGATGTTGCTGCTTATGTTTGTTTGGCATTTGGCTGTGCATATTACCATGCAGATATGAAAAGAATACTTGAAAAGCTTGCCCCACACCTTCTCACTCTGGCTTGCTATGACCGCGAGGTACCAAAAACACAGGGCTAATTCCTTACCCAGCAAGGTGCTTCTTCCTCCAATTGAAATGTCGAAACATTGATATTACTTCCCAGGTTAATTGTAGAAGAGCAGCAGCTGCTGCTTTTCAAGAGAATTTTGGACGACAAGGAAATTATCCTCATGGTATCGCTATTGTGAATACAGCTGATTACTTTGTGCTTTCTTCACTTACAAACTCGTATCTTCACGTTGCTGTCTGCATTGCTCAATATGATGGCTATCTTTATCTTTTTGTTGATGAGCTTCTGAACAGCAAAATCTGTCATTGGGTATGTTTATACTTTCTTGGTTGCTAGCTTTTACTCAGACAAAGCACCTCTTTTGTAGAATGTTTATGGTGTGCTTGAGTGTGCCTTTTATCTGTGGTATGCGGAGATGCATAATATAAGTCGGCAACCAAAGATATGATGCTTCTAACTGATTCCTTGCCCAAGCTTCTTTTTGAGGTTTTAGCAAAAGAATACTTTTACATGTTTGGTCAGAGCATGGAACTGAAAGAAGATAGAACTAATTTGATTAGAAACGTTATAGGTTTTGTCTACAAAATACAAATACTAACCTTTTTTTCCCCGGCTCCTGGTACTCTAAAGAGGATTGAAGGTATAAAATTTTGGTGATGTGTCAGCGAATTCACATTGTTCAGAAGAGATAATGATAGCGGAGTGATTGATAAAAATATTCCGAATCGAGAAACTAAAGGTGTGCCCTAATTTTGGCAAACTGTAGGATCATTTAGGACATATGCATATTTCACCTTCTTTCTGTAATTTCTCTAGTTTCCTTTTCCAATTGAACTTAAGACATAGCAGTCTAAATCCGAGAACTAAGACCCTGCTAATATCATACCAGCTTGCTGTTGTGCTTAACTTCTTTGTTTATGCACTAGTTCTCGCATCTGTTTGGACTTGCTTGCTGTTGGTGGGTCCTGTTAATTCGTTACCTTACATTTGGAATGTAGGACAAAAGTTTGAGAGAGCTTGCCGCAGATGCCCTTTCTTATCTTACTAAGTATGATCCTGGATATCTTGCTAGTACCATTCTGGGAAAGTTATTGCGTTGCACATTGTCTTCTGATTTGTGCATGCGTCACGGTGCAACTTTAGCTGTTGGGGAAGTTATATTGGCTCTACATGAGTGTGACTATGTTCTTTCCCTGGGTTGGTGTCTCCCTTTCAGCTTCACGCTTTTAGTTGATTAGATCAAAGTTCAAGCTGGTTGGCGCTGGTTTAAAGTTTAGAGGTATTCAATGCATTTTTTGCTTTACATTGTTCTTAATAAATATTAGCTTTTCCAAGTCTCATTTGATGAGTTACATAGTTCTGCAATATGCTGGAGAAACAAGATCTGCTCTTAAACCATAATTGAAAAACTAGAACAATACTGCAGTAAAAATCAACTTAAGTATAAATATATGAGACTATAATGACAACTTTTACTCAATTTGTGCATGTAGATACCACAAACATTTGGTCTTATATGTTCATACTTGTACTGAACATGATTTTTCTATGGTTGAGAAATGAAATCATGAATTCAAAGTGGAAATATTTGTGTCTAGCTTCCTACGATAGCTGTTTGCTCCCTATCAGCGCTTAGTGTTTTTGTTGACCCATTTCTGTAGTGATTTCTTTGCATAACTAAAATAATCCCTCCGTCCAAATTGAATGCCTGGGGGGTGATAGCTGACCTTTGGTAATAGAGAAGTGAGCTACTGCTTGGAGAAATGTAAAGGTGCACCATGGGATATTTCTGAATTATGTTATACGCGGAAGTGATATATAAGAAGAGCAACAGAAGTGTTCTGAAACTAAGAGCAACAGAAGATCTTTCAGTTTTCCGAAATTGGTTTATTGCGGGAAAGCAAAGACGAACCGCATTTTGAATTTGGGAAGGAGGATTACATTCTAAGACGTGCAGTACTAATTTTACTTAGTTTTTGCACCACGTTTAATTTTCTATCCATCAAGTAGGCCTTGACATCCAATTTGTGTCGTACAGAATATCACCATGTGGGTGCCTTAACTTTTTTAATTACCACGAGTCCTTTTTAAATTACTGAAGAGAAAATCATCTGGTTAAGAGTTACAACATAGTCAATTTCTGTGTTTACTATGTATAGCTAATTGTGGTCCCTCTAATTTTTTCATTACAGATCTGCAGGATCAAGTTGCTGGTGTGGTTCCTGCAATGAGAAAGCACGGCTATATTGTGGAAAGGGAGGAGAAATAATGTGTTCTGCTGTTTCCCATTTCATTGAGTGCATTTCATTGGCTTGTCTCCAATTGACAGATAAAATAAAGCAGATTCTGCTTGATATACTCCATGATAATTTGAGACATTCTAATTCTCAGATACAGGTTTATCTTCTGATTTTGTCAGTTTCCTGCTGATTAGCTTCCTTTGAAAATATACCCCGATTTACTTGTGTGTTTGAGGGATGCTGCTGCTGCAGCCTTAAAGAGCTTTCTTCCTGCTTATCTTGTGGCTTCGGAAAGCAAAAGCTTCAATGCCATCACGTCAAAATACCTTGAGAAATTGGCTGATCCTAATTGTGCCTGCTAGTCGAGGATCTGCACTTGCGCTTGGTGTTTTGCCATTTGAGTTTCTAGGCGAAGGATGGAAGGATATACTCCGGAAGCTTTGTGCTGCTTGTGAAATTGAGGTAAAGAAGTGCGCATCTGTTTATATGTTGCTGATGAGGAAGTAAAGGGTGTTTTATCTTGAATGATAGAACACCTTATGTTATACAGGATAACCCTGAAGAAAGAGATGCTGAAGCACGGGTAAATGCTGTCAAAGGACTAGTATTAGTGTGTGAAACTTTAACCCAGACACGAGATTATTCTCATCTATTGTCTGCAGAAGAATGCATATCTCTATATGTTTTCATCAAAAATGAGGTTATGCAGACTTTATTTAAAGCTTCGGATGATTACTCTGTAGATAACAGAGGTGATGTTGGTTCTTGGGTTCGTGAAGCTGCCTTAAACGGTCTTGAGAGATGCACTTATCTTCTATGCAACAGAGAATTCAAGCGCTTCTTAAGCAAGTCGAAACAAATGGTAACTTGGATCACTTTCTCAGTTGAATGAAAAAGATATTACTAACCAGATGAAATTTCTATTTGATGAAAATGTGGCAACCTGTTTAGTTGGAGGCGTTGTTAAACAAGCAGTGGAGAGGATGGATAAATTGAGAGAGTTAGCTGCAAAATTTCTTCAAAGAATTTTGTATAATAAATCAATTTTTGTACCATTCATACCCCATCGAGAGAGACTAGAAAAGTAGTTCCTGAAGATGCTTAAGATGGGGGGTAGGTTAAAATCAGTTGTCTCCTGTTAGTTTCTATGTATGTTTTGGTATCTTACAAAGAAGTCTTTCAATGCCATCCTGCAGGTACCTACTTTCTCATATCCACGTTTTCTTCAGTTACTTGGTATCAACTGCTATAGAAAATATGTGATATTGGGGTTGGTTACTTCCGTTGGTGGCTTGCAAGATTCATTGACGAAGGCATCACTCAGTGCCTTGCTTGAATTTCTTCAGTCAAGAGATGAAAATGTAACTGGTACTAGAGAGTACAATCTTTCTAATGACACTCTTTGGGTTCTCCAGACGTACAAAAGGTGTGACAGAGTCATAATACCCCTTTGAAGGTAAATTCAATTGGAGATTCCATTACTGCAAATGGTGATTGTCGACCTTTCCTTCAATTATAGACCAGTATGTGTTTATCTTTCTAGAGTTATCATGTAATGATTTATGTAGGCTATTGAAGATGCTTGTGATCACAAAATTTTATTGCAGCAATCTGGGAAATTTAATTTGACTGTCTATGCAGTATCCTTAGCATGTATCCATCTTCCTTTTTATTGGTTAGAACCATTTTTCGTAAAAAAGAATGGCACCTTTTTATGTTTTGAAACTCTAACTTATAACTTTCGTTTTACCCCTAATGAGATGCCAAAAAAATGTCATGGCATATTTAAGACCACAAGACATTATAAACCCCTTTGAAAACCCTTATGCAACATATATGGAGTAGGTTTTCGAACACCCTTCGGCACGTGTAATCTGGTTCTAGAGGGTTTACATGTGGCAGAAGACTTCTTTTTTCTGCTCTCTATTTTTCTGACTGAAGAGTGATTTGGAGCATAGAGGTAGGCTTAAGAGGCCTGGAGCAGAGACAAGGCTTAATAGGCTTGCTTAGACATTGATGTGTCACTTTTTTGTTTCAGACTAGCGAGATTGTATTCAGCAAAAAGATATTCTTAAACATGAAGATTAGTCTACTTTCATCTAATATCTAATCATTCAGAATACTGGGGTTATTCTGCAAAAATCAGGTTATGCTTGATGTTGTTTGCTTTGGCCTTGTACAGGCTCAAACTGCGGTGTTTTGTGCTGGCGTTTTAGGGACTTCTAACTGTTCACAGGCCTGGAGACAGCTTATGACTGTAAGAGATCAAGCTGAGAACAATATGATATGGAAAATTAATAGATGCGACTGCAGTTTTTGGTGGGATAACTGGTCAGAAAGAGGTGCTCTAGCTAGAATAGTTTCCGGCTCGACTAGAAGCTCTAAGGTTAAAGTGAAAGACTACATCAGGAATGGAATATGGAATCTTGACAAATTAAGAAGCTTTATGTCTGAACATCTAGTACAACAGATTAACAAAATTGACATAGGGCACTCAAATCAAGATGATTATGCAATCTGGAATGCAACTCAAGATGGCCAATTCACAAACAAGTCTGCTTGGCAAAGCATTAGATCTTCTGAAAAGAAAAGCCTCGAGCTAAGCAAGGTAATACTTCTATTTCCTTTAAAATGTCTTTCTTGGTCTGGAGATTGTAAAATTACCTTTTGATGAGATAATAATAAAGTTTGAGAACCAATTAGTATCTAGATGCATTTGTTGTCTGAGACCAAAATGTGAAACCGTGCATCATGTATTTGTTGAGGGAGAAGCTGCTTGTCATACTTGACGAAAATTTGGGGCTCCTTTGGGAATTAGGCATAAAGTTGGACTGCTTGTAAATTTGGAGATAAGAAGACGATATCTTCTACAATAGAGCTACAGGTTTACTGGAGTGTTAAAGCTGCTTTGAGTATTGCTTTCCCAAAATGTAAAATAGAAGGTACTTGGTTGCAGATCTGTGATACCATTGAAAGACTGAAACCTATGGTTCAATCGAGGCAAGTGAAATGGATCAAGCCTGATGCTAATAGAGTCAAAATCAATAGAGATGGTAGTTTCTTGAGTGAGAATAGTAAAGCAGGAATTGGTGGCACAGTTAGAGATAGTACAGAGGAGTTTATCATGGCTTTCTCTGCCAAACTCAATGTTGCTCCAACGACCAAGCTGAAGCACTTGCAGCAATGTATGGGGTGAGATGGTGCACTCAAAATGGGTTCAACAGATATGACCTGCAAATGGATTCTCTAGTCATCACCAACATGATTAGAAATGGAGACACCAATAATCTAAAGCTCAGGAAGATGATTAGAGACATTGCTCAAATGATTGAAATGGCGGATAATTCTTCATTGTTTCAGGGAAGCCAATCAAGTGGCTGACTACTTGGCTAAGTTAGCATCGTCAAGTGAAAATAGTACTTTCGATACCTCTTTTAACCAATTACCTAAAGAGGCGAAAGGACCATGACAACTTCCTAGCATTAGAAGAAGATATGACAAGGCTAACTTTTTTGTTAGTTGACTTTTATAAGCTTGTGTAATGGAAGAGTATAAATATAGATGTATCTCTTCCTTTTAAAGATTGAACTAGTCAATCTTTTGTGTTGGAGGTAAGGTTCATTTTCTATTTTTTTGGTATATATATATATTGATATGATAGGGGTCTAGCCAAACCCCCATAACCAAAGGCACAATGCCGGAGGTTAATGGCTTAAAAAAAAAAAATTTAAAAAAAATAGAAACTTCCGTTCATCTACCGTGTAAATTAAATAAATCATGAAATAATAAATGAAAATAATTTAATGTTAAACGAGATAGGTTATGACTCATCAAGGCCTCGCCCACTTTGGCCGCGTTAAAATTCCGTATTGATTTGGCTCATCTTAGCCCGCCCAAACATATCCTATCCCCGCATACCCATATCACACTCCTATCCCCGCATGCCAAAGTATCAGAACAAGATTTGCAACCACAATCAACGTGCTCTACCAGAAACAAACGTTTGCACCACCAGTAGAATAATGCACTACACTGAAGTCGAAACGAGTGCTTTCTAGCCATTAACACAGGTATTCGCAGAGAGGAGCCCGCTGCTTGGAAGCCATCTTTGCCAAATATAAATACAATTCAAGAATCCCACTTCCACTTAAGAAAAAAAATTTATACAAAGATTACTAAAGCAGACTATCCATAACCGGAAAAAAATGAACACTAGGAAAAGAAAAGGACAGCGTGCACGAGAAGAGTTCAGAATAGTATGAGAAGTGCTCTCTTTAATTGTCAGCAGCCCGGAAGACGGTCAACAGAGAAAGGAACAGATTGATGATGTCAAGATACAAGGATATAGCAGCCCAGATATACTCATCATACGTGTAGCGCTTGATTAAATTGTCCGTATCATAGACAATGTATCCACAGAATATAATCGACGCCAGACAGCCATAGATCATCACTGAGATCTTACCCAGAGGGAAAAGGATCTGGCATAAACAAGAAAACAAATACGATCAGCAGTCATATCTTCCTGGATAGTAAGGAGGAGCAACATTAAGAAATGATAAATCTCACAAACCTGGATGAACGCAAACACCAAAAGAACAATGAGAGCGCCAAACAAGAAAGGACCCAGGAAGTTGAAATCTTGGCCTCTCTTAGCCGCCCAGAAGGTGTATAATGTCAGACTAATAACCACTGCTGTCGTCAATATGACTGCCTCCAAGATTACTTTGCCTGAACAATTACCAGTAGGAACAGTCAGTATGCAAGTAATGTCGCCAATTTCTAGATTTAAGTCCACTATTGCAAGTGCGTCAATTTTCCAGAGATGCAGAATGATCCACAGAAAAGCACCGGCAGATGATACTAATGTTCTCCCTACCCAAATACCAAAAGGAAATCTAGAAGACTTTTGAACAGAGGATTTGCATAACCAAGTGCTAGAATAAGAAAAATCATTTTAGGACATGTGAATTACCACACGAGGACCCGCTGATTCGTCTCATTGACCAACATTATTACAATAAAAAATCGACAGTTTGGTTGATTATTTCAGATTGATGTATTCTTTTATGTATAATCAAAGTGAATGTACATAAGAATAATGTCAATTGTCTCGATTTTTTTTTAGGTGTCAGTAGATTCATTACATATTTTATCTGTTTTAACTTAAAAACAAACCAACTTTGCCTAGAAAACATCGTTAAAGATTCACCACCAAGGAAAATCAATCCAAAAAATACAATAATATTATCTTTCGGAATATTTTGATGATTTAATGGAGCAAAAAGCACAATGAAGCTAAAAGATTCATGAGACTTGAACTGAAAACCAGAAGTGATGTGCAAGCCTCCTTAAGGTGAAAAGCATTATGGAAATCAGAATAATTTAGCACTATAATTATCAAATTTCAATTAAAATAATAGGTTCAACTTTCAATTTACAACAATAGCGGTATTAATCCGACTCCTCAAAGTAGAGATTTGAAGAATCAATTGTTTCTCATTGGGATAACTTTGTGTGACATAGAATGAACCACACATTTATCTTAAGCGCATGGCTTTAAGCATGACACAGAAACAACTACTTCGCATCACTTTGAGCATTTCTAATATATCCTTGCAATCATCATGTACTCGCAGAGCATCAGGTGCGAGGATCAGTTCTTGATGTATTATATTTCTTCATCAAATATAGCTGTTGACTACTAAGATCTAAACTAAGGCAGATTACGTAATGAAGCTCAGAGTATCTTTATGCACCAAGTTAAAGTATATGATGGTAAACCGGAAAGCAGAAAGTGTAAATTAAAAAAAAAATTCTGTTTACCTATATCTATTGCAAAATCGAAACTGTAACTCCCTCTCCTTTTCGATGCAACCCACTAAAGGAATGGGTCGAGAGAGCATTATTATACTGTGGGCGGGGCTAGAGCTTCGGACGCGGGCTCGGCCGAACCCAGTAGCTTTAATCCAAACTCTATATTTCCCTTTAAAAATTCATTGAAAATGTATCAATTATTAATTTGGAACCCAATAACTTAGAAGGAATAGAATCTCAAACCCATTAGCTTCAAATCCTGGCTCCGCCTCTGTTTATAGTAGCATATACAGCATTATATACCCCACGACTAAGACCTAACAGTCGCTTCAGTTAATAACGGTTTTACAAATGATTTTGACACCCTTAAACACACAATGCGAATGTCACATGGTTAGGTAGTAGTCGTAATACTTAATCCCGAAGACTTGTATTAACACCTCGCCACAAGAGAGAATATTCCAAAGAATACAAACTCGTAAACGTCTATTATAAATGCACCTGACATAGAACGCACGCAATGTTGAAAACAGAAAAAATAAAATAAAAGAAAATCATCAAAAAAAAAAAAGGAACAAATAGAAAATACTTACCGCTGGTGAATGCACAAGTTAATCCGATAGTAAAAGCAAGCGAAACTGTGAAAACCCCAAGAAGCAAGTAGTTCACCGGATGTTTCTGATGATAGTAATACAGTGGGCACAACGCTGCAACAACACAACCAATCAATTCATTAATTACTCATACCCAAAAAATAAATAAATAAAACCCCAAAAGATCAAAGATAAAAATCACAAAATTAATTAATTCAAACATTCAAACATACTGATAAAAGGAGTGATGATGAGAACAATATAAAGTCCTAAGCCAGCACTTGTCGTTGCGAAGAAATGCGAAATTGGATGAACGGTGACAACGACGGAAGCGACTGCAATGGTGAGAAGCAATTGTATAGTAATGATTGAGTAGACTTTTCTAATAAAAGACCATCGGAGTTCGGGCGCTTCCAGCATCGCCGGATACAACGGCGTTGTTCCGGCTTCCACGTCATCTTTCCGGTATGCCTTGTTCCACATGTCTCTCAGATAACTAATCTGATACTGTTTTTGCACCGCCTTTGTTGGGGGGCTTGAAGTTTGGTAGATTTACTTTTGCGTGAGAGAATTTGAGAGAAGTGGGTTTTATAACTTGTGTGAAAATGGTGGGCCGGGTTGGGCTCGGCCCGCGTAAAAGATAAAGACGGGGGAGAATGGAAAGTTCGTGATTCGTCGGACCACGCGTGTGCGTAGACACGTGTGAAGATCCAATTTCTTCGACTTACCATTCCAGATTTCTCTGGACTATGGGAAAATTGCCAACTTTCTCTTATCTTTTCTTACTTTTGAAGGCAAAAGCTTAGCAGATTTCCCTGTTTTATTTGAGCCAATGAAAAAACAATTAATTTGATGGTGACTTAATTTTTCAATATACATGGGACTCTTAGAATTTTGTTATTGGATTGAACTAGTACGAAAGAGTATACACTAATAATATGATGAATATGACAAGGCTATCTTCTCTAATACGAAAGCTTTTCTTTGTTAGGATTTAGTCAATTTTCTTCATAGTGAGCCAATAGAGAGGAAGGAAACTCAAACTATATTTATTCCAAAAATATAATAAAAAGGAAACGAAGAGATTAAACTTAATCCACTCCACTATTTTAATTTGTGTGGCGTTATATTCACAAGGTTATTTTTTTCAATATTAATAAATATTTTGAATTATAAATTATTATGACTTAAATTATTATTTATGTAGTTTCCAAATATATTAATTTTATTTCCAAAAATTTGAAGAACCTATGTCAAATTTTACTGTCGAAATTAAGAAATTTAACTCCCGTGTTTCAAATAGTGTGATATTACGTTGCATCATTCAACAAGAGAGCTAAAATTTATATATTAGTGTTCCTCTATTGTTTGCTTTTACCTTTCACATATTGTTCACGGGCTTAGGCCTATAAATTAGGAAAAGATGATGAACGTGAAAGGGTGATTGTGCCCCAGAAGTGGTCGGAAAACTTCGGATCGAAGAAGGGAGCGCATAGGGAAAAGAAATATCCCTATGCTAAAGTATATAAATTTGTTATAATGGCTGGTGGTGATACTTTAGACACTAAAAGTTTAAACTGTTAAGTATATATTGAGCATATTTTTAATTATATATCCTCTAACATATAGTCAGCAAAGTTTTTCCAGATAGGATTGAGTAATATGCTAAAGTATAAGAGAGCTTTTAAAATAGCAGCATTTAAGAGAAATAAAAGCAATATAATTTTGAAATAGTATAAGGTACATGTATGTTAGTTGTTACTATAAGAAACCACAACATATCAAATTAAAACACTTCATAAGTTCCAATCCTATATATTGACCGGAAGATTAAGAATACCACAACTACTATGGCAAGAAACTAACAAAACTTATTGAATTAAAACGGCAATTTATTAGAGATTGTTGACATAGGATATCGACGATCATCTGTTTTCTTTAATGTCACCAATACCACTATAATTAATGTTACAAACCTATATTTAAGAGAGTTATGGTAAACTTTACAACTCCCATAATAGATCGCAGACATGTATCATATAATTATTATAATTCCTCTGTAGCATGCAGAAGCTAAAGGAATATATAGTTGTGGACTAATTGGTCACTTGAATGTTTACAATGGGTCATACTTACATAGATAAAGGTATATGTTTATGCTTTTATTTCGTTAAGCTTCTTAGCCACCGGAGAGTGAAAGCATTCGCTAAAGTATTTACTGAACTAAAATAGAATATTTTGTTATGTATTCGATCTGTTTTTTCTTCGAATCAACTTAGACCTTGATAATATGAAGGGTTTTAATGAAGAGAAGCGAGTCTTTGATCATTCTCACGGAGAAAAGAGAAGAGACAAGAAAGAATCGAAGCAAGAAGAAAGAAATTCTCAGACAAACACTTAGGGGTCGTTTGGTAGGCCGTATTAAGTGAAATAATCCCCGTATAAAAATTTAATCCGTCTAATACCATGTTTGGTTGGTCAATTCAATTTAGTCCTACCTAATCCAGGGATTAGTAATACCTCATATGAGGGATTAACTAATACAAAGGAAAGCAAGGGATTACTAATCCCTGGATTAGTTATACATGGATAAGACTTAAAATTACTAAATAGCCCCTCAAACCCTTTTCCTAAATTTCTTTATATACAGAACATACGCTATTGTTCTTTGGCTACTATTCTGCTCTTTGGCTACAGCACATACGCTAGACTGCTCTTTGGCTACATAATCTACTCTTTGGCTACATAATCTGCTCTTTGGCTGGAATTTCTCCTCTTTGGCGGGCTGTCTCTTCTGTGGTGATGGTGAAGGTGAAGGGTTGACTGAAGAACATTTTACCATTAGCCTCCATCTATTTTCTTTTCATACAAGGTTAGAACTTTTATCAAGGTGGTCTTCTTTTCTTTCATTCTTATGCCCAAATGTTTAGAAACGGGTGTATTGAAACATTGATGTGCTTGAAAATTCAACTAGTATTCTGTGTATTAGAACTTTTAAGTAGTTAAAAAATTCAGATTTTGTGCTCATATTATGTATATTGATTCTTTCCATTTTTACGGAAAATTAGGAGTTATTATGGATCTTCAACCACTGTCGGCTACTGAATATATCATTCTTGAGGAGCTAATGTGCCAACAATTTCTTGTTGTCCTTATTTGCATTTTTACGGCTATTCATGGTCATTTTTGAGAAGACGGCGTAGAAATAGGCATGAGATTAGATACCGTATGAGTGTTCCAGTTCCAAAAATTATTTCTCACTTAAGTTGTATCATAAATGATAGTGACAGTGTATGTATCGATAAGTTAAGAATGGATAGAAATGCCTTTCATGCTTTAGTTCTTTTAACTAAGGATATCGGAGGTTCGACTGATGGTAAATATATGTCAAGTAGTGAAAAGCTAGCAATATTTTTAAATATCTTGGCTCGTCATGAGAAGAATAGATCTATCAAGGTTGATTATATTAGATCGGGATGGAGCGTAAGTCAGGCGTTTAATGAATGCTCGGGAGCTATACTCAAACTAACTCCATTGTTACTTTTGAATCCTGAACCGGTGCTTGAGGATGAGATTGAAGATCGATGGAAGTGGTTTAAGATAGGTGAAATTCATTTGAGCATCTGTATAAAACTGAATTATATAGTTTTACCAAGGAAATGTTATAGTGAGATAACGCTATAATTTTTTTTATAGGGTTGTTTAGGTGCACTTGATGGTACTTACATTCACATTAGAATTCCATCTGTGAACAAACCAAGATACAGGACAAGGAAGGGAGATATAGCAACTAATGTATTGGGAGTTTGTGATAGAAATCTCAATTTTACTTATGTGTTACCTGGTTGGGAAGGATCAGCTGCCGACGGTCGTGTATTACGAGATGCTATAGTGCGACGCAATGGGTTGAAAATTCCTGAGGGTATGCTATGCATATGCTTATATATTCATATTAAAACGTGAAAAGAATGATGTATTTTGTTTTTTGAGAAGATAATAGTACATAAAAAGAATGATATATAAAAGTAACTAAATCTTATGTTTATATTATAGGTAATTATTATTTGTGCGATGGAGGATATACGAATGAAAAGGGTTTTCTTTCACCTTACAGAGGTTATAGATATTGGTTAAGGGATTGGCAAGGTGACAATCCGCCGCTTCGATGTCGGGAAGAACTTTTCAATATGAAACATGCTAGGGCTCGTAATGTTATTGAA
>MCJB01032215.1:130122-180421 GCA_002018475.1 Nicotiana obtusifolia | reverse complement strand
CCCCACACACACACACATAGAAATTTACATTGCCCTCAATGCAATCAAAACAAGTATAAGTGTAGGGTAAAGAAGTACTCCCTCAATCCGAGAGAGGTGGCATCCGGACTGATCTGAGCTTCTCAGCACTGAGCTCTCCTCGACGTGGTGTCCTATCCATACATGTCAGAGTATGAGCAGGAGAAACCATGTGGTCATCAGTAGGCGGCTCAGCTCCCATTTGTGCATTTTCCTTCTCGACTCCAGTATCTTCTTCACTTGCCTCCCGAATGTCATTTTGTTGCCCAGATGGACCTACACTTTGGTCTTCCAAACTCTTTAACCTACTATCCAAATCCCAAACTCTACCATCCAAGGACTGAAGTGTATCGCGAATGGCCTTCATTATCTCTGTCTTTTCCTCCCTTATCTTCTCCTTCTTCTCCATAGCTTTAGCAGCTTCCTTCTCCCTATTGGCTTGCGTAACTTGAAATATCACCAAAGTTCGCAAGGCCGACTCTATTGGTTCTAGAAATTGCATGCGTGCGGGTGGTTTGACATGTGCCGGAGAGGGAACATTGGACGGATGTGTCAAGGCTGTCATCCTATCATTTATGTTCTACACAGACAAACCAATCTGATGGACCTCCTTCATAAATTCCATAGAGTTTAGTGTGTAGCCAAGAGGCATGTCTAGAGTGCCATGAGCACCAACATGAGGGGCTACGCATTAAGGAAGTGGTGCCTCAGATGTGGCTAGAGGTTCAGCTGCACAAGTACTCCTAAGCAACAGGGGGTGTGGTAGCACTACTAGGAGTGGTGGCAACATCGATGTCAGGTGGCGGCAATGATAGTGGAGTGGGGTACATAGAGAACACATGTGTTTTGTCTTCTTGTTGCTTAAACAAATTAGTTGGAGATGGAGGTGAAATAGTTTGGTCATCTGGTTTGGCTTTCACCCCTTGCTTGAGCATGAGTTCTGTTAAAGTACCAGGATGTGGCATAGCAAAGCTTCAATGGAAAGCTTTAACCAAATCTTCAATCGTGATTTTTCCCACATCGATATCCCACCCCTTCATAATAGATGCTACCAAAATTGCGCGTTCGACAGACACGTCACCCGCATTCCTTGAGGGCCTAAACCGCCTTGCTGCAAATAAGTTCCAATTAACTGTTGTTTTGTTGAATGTCTTCTTGTTTATTGCAACCTCCTTGTTTTTTCATTCAGGATCCGACCCTTCTTTTTTAATAACGTCAGCAACCCATTTTCTTGTTTCAGGTTCATTCTGATGCAACATATTTTCCTCATATTACTTTTGATCCATAGTTTTCAGCCCATATAGATTGTTGAACTCCTCAGCAGCAAAGGAAATATTTTTACCCCTTATTGTCAATTCTCGGGTTGGGTGATGCAACTTTGTTGAAGTTGCAGCAGCATGTACATAAAATTCTCTAACGAGGGCGGTATTGACTGGCCATGTAGTAGTCACCAACCGCAACCTATTCCTTCGCACGATCTCATCATAGAACTCAAAGAAGGCTTTTTTTGCCTGTGCAGTTAAGTGTACTCTTTGATCATAGGCAAATAACCTTTTACTCGCTATTTGGGTATCAAAATATTTTTGCACATATGGGGGAAGCTTTATGGTGTCGTCATTCTCCTGTGCTGTTTGTTGTTCACCCATAACTTCTTGTGGAGGAGGTTCAACAGGAGCTTGTGATGGTGGGGCTGATGGCCTTGAAGATTGGTCTGTCTTTGCTTTCTTGGTGCTACTGGTGCAGCAGAGGAGGTGGCCCTTTTTGATTTCTTAGCAGCCTGTGGTGGTGCAGCCCCTTGAGTATCCATTGGAATATGGTCAATGAGAGGAGAGTCTCGAATCTCAGGAAAGTGTTTTCCACGAGCTTCCCGAGGGAGTGTCTTTCTTGGTTGTTCATCATTTGACTTACCCTTGCTCGAACCACCTTGTTTGGGTGCTATCACTTCCAAGACTCAAAACAAACATGAGAAGATTACAAATCTAACTAAACATGACCTATAATATCTAAATATAAAAGAGATAAGCTAAACAAGTAAAAGAAAACAATTAGAGAATGAAAATGCAAAAGTAATACTATATAAAGTATATATTAAAGCCATGTATCCTAAAAACTAAGTAAAACAATCAAAGAAGACTAAAGAAAACATAAAGAAAACAAAAAGACATTGCTTTGAAGTGGTCTGTGAGTCAGACTCAACCGTGAGCAACGGTTGGCGAAACTGTGGCTAACAGTGGGGAGTAGAGCCTAATAACGCAAGCTGGAAATTGCCACAGTTCAAATTGTGGCCTATAGTTCACTTCACAGTTCCCTTGAGCTCTTCAGACTGGCTACAAGGTTTCTCTAATTCACCACATTCTCAGCCTTAATTCAAAGAATTTGAACTCGATTCAATCACATTACCACCTTCATTAGCATCAGTACATGACAACTAAATAAAACCCATTTTAGCATTGTTCAAATCAAACCATGATATATGCACAATGTAAGCCTAGGATATTCGACAACTCAAAGCAATGCCATCGCTTTCGATTTCAGTAGAGTGACTCACAAACCCACATCCTTATCAAGTTATAACCCCCAAATTCAAACCAGAACAAGAGCACAATTTTAAGACCCAATTACCACCAAGAATTTAGTACCCAACTGCAGAAAAACAATCAGCATGAAGCTCAAGAATCCTCTCCCAAATAGAGTCAATCGAATATATCAATCACTTAGAATGCAATTAGGACTTCACATAGTATGCACAATGTAACTAAGAATTTTACTTCAATGTAACTAAGAATGCAACTCTCCAAATTTTACTTCACAAATTTGAGTACACAACCACCCCAACAGTAACTATCGACTTGCCAAGACTTTACAAACCACAGTCACGTAGAACCAAGAATCACAATAAAAGAAAAATAGAAGAAAGAGAAGCTGTAAATTTCAAAATAGAGGGGAAGGAAGAAGAAAAAGAAAAGAAGAAAAAAGATGGTTCATACCTGAGATGCTTAGCTTGGGAATGATTGTCAGATTTTTAGTCGGAGAAGATGATGGAGAAGCGGATTAACGGTGGAGAGTGGAAGGGTTTACGGTGAAAGAGAGTGGAGGAGTGAAAAGTAAAAACTGAGAGATAAAAAGTGGGCTAGGATTAATTGATTTAGGAGTTAAAACTTACCTGGACCCTTCTTTTGCAATTTGTAAAACTTAGTCAACTGAGGTCAACATGTTGATTGCTCAGCTTATGTCTGAACCGTGGTAATAGTTCAAGCAACCGTGATACACAGTTCAACTTCACCCGGTATACCTCAAAATTGGAGCATTCTGAAAATTAACCGTGTCCTACGATTTAGCTCACGGTTTGGCTCAATTGTTTCCCTGTTGCTCTCTGATTCTTGGACAATTTTTTTTTTAAAAATTTGAAACCTACATCCTACACACATTAAACAGACAAAAATTCATACAAGTAAAGGAATTAAACACACTAAACTATCAGTATAAAATCAAAACGCAAGAATTAAAAGGAGCTTGGATTGCCTCCCAAAAAGCGCCTTATTTAACGCGGTGGCACAACATAATATCGAACATAACTCAAAATGCTATTGGGGGTTCCCCCAATTCAACTTCCGAGACCACTCTTCTTGTATTGATGGGACCCAAATAATGTCGAATTCGTTGCCCATTCACTTTAAAAATCCTTTTGCCATCATCGGACTCCAAATCCACGGCACCAAATGGGTAGACATACACAAGCTTCAATGGCCAGGACCATTTTGATTTCAAATTAACCGAAAACAACTTAGACCTCGATTGTGAAGAACAACCAAGTCTCCGAGGTGGAACTCCCTCTTCATGATCTTTTTGTCGTGGAGGTATTTCATCTTTTGTTTGTACAAAGATGCACTCTCATATGCTTGAAACCGGAATTCATTCATTGCATTGAGTTGAGAGACTCTTAAGTTTGCCGCATCGACCCATTCCAGGTTGAGCTTCTTCATGGCCCACAATGCTTTGTGCTCCAACTCCACTGGCGAATGACAAGCCTTTCCAAGACCCAAATTATATGGAGACATGTCGAGGCCGTTTTATATGCCCAAAGAGCATCATCAAGTTTCCTTGACCAATCCGTCCTATTGGCATTGACAGTTTTAGCCAAAATGCTCTTTATCTCCCAATTGGAGACCTCTACTTGTGCTCTTGTTTGTGAGTGATAGGGTGTGACAACCTTATGCTTGACCCCTTATTTCTCTAGCAAGGTGGCGAATGATCGATTGCAAAAATATGAACCACCATCACTTATGATAGCTCTTGAAGTCCCGAACCTTATGAAAATATTCTTCTTGAGGAACACGGTGACACTTCTTGCTTCATTGTTTGGTAGAGCTACCTCTTCAATCCACTTGGATACATAGTCAACTGCCACAAGGATGTATTTGTTGTTATAGGAGCTCACAAATGGTCCACGACGTCAATTCCCCATACGTCAAACAACTCTACCTCTACAATCGAATTCAAAGGCATTTCATTCTTTCTTGAGATGTTGCCTTGACGTTGGAATTGGTCACAAGTTTTGGCTATAGTGTTGGAATGTTTGAACAAAGTGGGACAATAGAATCCACAAGAAACTTATCTCTTGTCCTATTTCCTCAATGATGTCCACCATAAGGAGATTCATGGCACGCCCTCAAGATCGTCATCCCTTCCTCATTTGGGACACATCTCCTTATAATGTTGCCGACGCATATCTTGAACAACTAAGGTTCATCCCAGTAGTATGAGTCATTATCCCTTAAGAATTTCTTCTTCTGGTATGAAGGAAGCATTGGAGGTAGTAACCCATTCACCAAGAAATTAGCCATGTCGGCTACCATGGCAACTCATCATCCACAACAATTGTGGCTACAAAGACTTGTTCATCAGGGAAGGATTCATTGATCTCCTCGACTTCCAAAGGTCTCCCTCTCAACTCATGATGAGACAAGTAATCCGCCACTTGATATTCTTTGCCCTTTCTATCCTTGATTTCCAAGTCAAATTCTTGCAAGAGTAATATCCATCTAAGCAAACTTGGTTTAGACTCTTTTTTCCAAAAGGTACCGGATTGCAGCATGGTCCGAATGCACCACCACCTTTGAACCTACAAGATAAGAATGAAACTTGTCAAAAGCATAAACAATTGCAAGAAGTTCTTTTTCAGTTGCCGTATAGTTCATTTGAGCGGCATTCATTGTTTTGCTAGCATAGTGAATAGGATGGAAAAGCTTGCCCACTCTTTGTCCCAACACTGCTCCCACAGCGACATCACTTGCATCACACATCAACTCAAATGGAAACTCCCAATTAGGAGCTTGAATGATTGGAGCAGTTGTCAAACGCCGCTTGAGTTCCTCAAAAGCAACCATACATGCCTCATCAAAGTGAAACTTGACATCTTTCTCCACCACTTTTGGGAAGTCCTTGATGAACCTCTGGTAGAATCCCGCATGCCCTAGAAAACTTCTTACACCCTTCATGGTATTTGGGAGGAGGTAACTTGGCAATAACATCAATCTTTGCCGGATCGACTTCAATATCCCTTTTGGACACCTTATGCCCACCATAAAGTGGCACTTCTCCCAATTCAAAACAAGATTTGTTTCTTCACATCTTCTCCACACCTTGGCTAAGTCAACGAAACACCCACAAAAAGAGTCTCCCACAATGGAAAAGTCATTATGTATACCTCAATAAAATCCTCCACCATGTCGGTGAAAATAGCTATCATACACTGTTGGAAGGTAGTCAGAGCATTGCAAACCAAACGGCATCCTCTTAAAGGAAAAAGTGTCATAAGGACATGTAAAAATTGTCTTCTCTTGGTCTTCAGGGTAATTTGAATTTGGTTGTAGCCCGAATAACCATCAAGAAAGCAATAGAAGGACCTTTCCGCTAACCGATCCAACATTTGGTCAATAAAAGGGAGTGGAAAGTGATCCTTTTAGGTAGCATTGTTCAACTTCCTATAGTCCATGAAAACTCTCCATCCGGTGATGGTCCTTGTTAGAATTAGCTCATTCTTATCATCGAGAACCACGGTCATCCCTCCCTTCTTTGGCACACATTGTACCGGACTCACCCAAGTGCTATCCTAGATTGGATACACTACTCCGGCATCTAACTATTTTATGATTTCCTTCTTGACTACTTTTTGCATAAGAGGATTGAGCCTTCTTTGTTCCACACTTGGCTTGCACCCTTCCTCCAAATTGATCTTGTGCGTACAAAAGGACGAACTTATCCCCTAGATATACGCAATGGTCCAACCTAATGCCAAATTGTGCTTTTTGAGCATATCAAGCAACAAAGAAACCCGTACACTAGACAAAGAGGATGAGATAATAACGGGCAAAGATTCATTAGGGCCTAGAAATTCATACCTCAAATGTGAAGGCAAATGCTTTAACTCAAACTTTGTTGGCTCAATGATAGATGGTTTAGTAGGAGGAGTAACCCGATTCTCCAAATCAAGGGACAATTTTGCGAGCTTGTAAGAGTAGGAACCAAGTCCCTCCAAAGACATCGCGGCTTCAATGTAATAATCCATTGCCTCATTCTCCGAATTCAGTAGAATCGCATGCAAAGATTCATCTATACAAATTTCTTGCATATCCTCATCTACCACTTCATCGACCACATCAATCATGGATATCACTCCATAGTCATGTGGATGTTTCATTGATTTTTGGACGTGGAATACCACTTCTTCATCATTCAATAGGAATTTGAGCTCTCCGGCTTCAACATCACATATGGCCCTCCTGGTAGCCAAGAAAGGCCTACCAAGAATGATCGAGATTTCTACGTCCACTTCACAATCAAGAATCACAAAATCTGCACGAAAGTATAATCGATCCACTTTGACAAGAATATCATCAATCACACCAAGTGGCCTCTTCAAAGTACGATCTGCCATTAATAATTTCATTGATGTAGGCCTTGGGTCACCTAAACCCAACTTCTTAAAAAGGGCATAAGGCATCAAGTTGATACTTGCCCCCAAATCACACAGCTTTTGCAAAGCTTGTTAACCTAATAGCACAAGGAATAGTGAAAAGCCCCTGTTGTTACATCTTCTTAACCCTGGTTTGTGAGATGTTTGCACTACATTGGTGGGTGACATTGTTGGTATCATAATTAACATTTTTCTTCTTAGGGACCAAGTCCTTCATGAATTTAGCATAACCCGACATTTTTTCAAGAGCTTCCACAAAAGGCACATTGATGGTGATTCGATTCAACATATCATAGAACTCTTGCAATTGGCCTTCTTGTTGTTGCTTTGCAAATCTTTATGGAAACGGAGGAGGTGGTCTCGGTAATTACTTGTACACTCTAGGTGCCTTCTTGCTTGCCTCATTGATTGGTTCTTTCTCCTTTGAAGGGACTTCTTTGTCATTTTGAGAAGTGCTTGGTGCTTGGTGCACCTCTTCAACAATAATTGGACTTACTATTGGTACTTCACACTTAGGAACTTCAACCACCTCGGGTGTCTCATTGACCATGAGAGGTATATTTTCCTTAGGAACTTCATCAATTTTAGGAGGATCATCAACCTTGGGAAGAGCCACCTTAGGAACTTTGGGACTCAATCCTAGGAAAAGCATATATGCTTTATTCCCTCATCTCTCTTTGGATTTGAAACTGTAACACTAGGCAATGACCCTTGTGGTCTCACATTCTATTGAGAAGAGATTTGACCCAGTTGAGTCTCAATTTTCTTGATTGAAGTGGTATGAGAAGTCACCACTTGATTCATTTCTCGCCTCTCTTTGTCAGATTGCTCTTGATTCTTGAGCATGCTTTCCATCATCCCTAAAAGTTGGTTATCACATAAAGAGTTACCTTGGTTGTTGTATGGAGGAGGTTGATAGGATCTTTGTTGATGTTTTTGGGAAGATCCACCACCTTGATTACTTTGATTACCGCAACTCCAACCTTGGTTTCCTTTATTGTTGTTCCCCCAATTTCCTTGATTGTTATTGCCCTAATTGCCTTGGTTATTACTCGGCCTCCACTATCCTTGGCTAGATCCTTGAAAGTTGCCTCGTTGATTTTGATAGTTGCTCACAAATTGAAGTTCCTCATTTTGCTCTTGATAAGAATCATCTTGAGTGTAGCGTCCATCATCTTGTGAGTACATCTCCTCTTGAGGTTGACGTTGATTTCCCTTCATATTTTTCTTAGAAACAAAGACATGAACACCTTCCATGTCATGTACTTGTTGTGATGCTTGAGTTTGTTGAAGTTGTGCTTTTGTAAGTTGATTCATAGTAGTGGTCAACTCAGCAATGACTTGACCATGATCTTGCAACTCCTTGTTAAGATGAATCATATTCGAATCCCCTTGAGGCACATTTTCTCGGGATTTCCAAGCGGATGATGTCTCCACCATCTCATCATGTATGGCACAAGCCTCCAAGTAAGGTGTGGTCATAAAGTTTCTATCGACAAGTGTAGACATGTAATTTTTGACCCACGCGTTGGAATTATCTCTAATAGTCATAGTACTTTTAGAATAATTATTGGAGCTTATTTTGTAGGAATTCATTTTATTATTAAATTTAATTCTATTTTTAGGTACAAAATTGAAAAATATCAAAAATAGTCCCAAGCTTTTATCTTTAATAATATTATTAATTCAATCAAAAGTCTTATATTTTTGGGCATTTAAATTGGTTTTCAGATTCTATTTTGGCCCAATAATTGTAAATTTTGGAGCCCAAATGCAAGCCTAGATTTAGCAACCCAATAACCCAACCCCTTCCTCTCATTGTTGTCACGTACGATAACAGAATTCTGACAACAGAATATTTTCTCCAGCTCGCACAATCGATTGCACACACGACTCCACTACTCATTACAACAGAATTGGGGGATATTCTAGAGAGGCAGTTAGTTTTCTTGGAGAACAAGAAGAGAGGGGTGCTAGGTGAAAAATCTGGAGTATTTTCATAGAGCTTTAGAGAAAAAAATCGGAAAAAGAGGAACAAAAAAGAATCGAAATGAGAGATTTGAGGAAGAGTCTTCAGATTGTTCTAGTTTAGTTTAAGGCCCAGAAAACAAAACACCAAAAAGGGAGTTCGAATCAATTTTAGTTTTCTTCTTCTTCAAAATTTCAGAAAAAAAACCAGGAAAATAGAGGAACTTAGATTTCTACTAATTTCGATCGAGGAAGTGCTGGGGTCGATTTTAGTCTGTCAGTTCGAGTTCCGGTCGTGGCTCGCTGTCCCATTGTTGATATTCACTTTCAAAAACCAGCAGGAACTTTCATCCAGGTTCACTTTCTTAATTCTTGCTCATTTTGTTTGGTGTAATTAAAATACAATAGAGCTGTGGATGTTTATTTCCAGTTTGTTAATTTCGTGAAGTGATATGCTCAAATTACACCCTAGAGAATAGCGTAAAGTGGTTGATGTTTGATATAATCATCTAACAATGGAAAAATCGAAACAAACAATCAAGCCGATCTGCGTTAGGCGTTGAATCTGCGACCGCAAAGCTGAAATACGGTTCGCATTTTGGACATGATGGTCGCAGATCTCAACCTTAGTTTCAATCGTTCACCGCATTCCTGACGTTGAGTCTTAACCAGGACTCTATATTGATTTGCAATTTCAACGTGTAATATGCGATTCGCAGACATGATTTGCGATCGCAAATAGAATCGCATTTCTGACGTCGAACTCTGTCCAAGATTTTGTTCTGATCTGTGACCTTTATGTGGAGTATGCGGTTCACAGGAGGGATGTGCGATAGCATATTCCCACTGGCGATACCATTTTGCCCCTTTTTCTGTCTTTTCGTGGGTTTTTGGGTCAAGTTTGGTTAAATGCATGAAATAAAAGTTAAAAGAACAAGGTCATGAACTGAGCTTTTATCTTTCTTCATTTTAGATCTCATTTTCTTATTTTATCACATTGCTCGTCGATCACACTTGGGTAGGCAATACTAGGACGTTTGTTGATTTTTGAGGCGAGAGGTCATTCCCTAGATAAATTTATCCGGGGAATGCCCTGAAGGATTTATGTATTTGACATTCCGGGGAATGCCCCGAGGTATTTGTATGTGAAGACCAAAAGTGAAGCTCGTAGTATTTTAGTTCTGTTTTTCTCCTTTATTAGGTGGGAATGACCTCAAACCTCCTGTGTGTTTTTTTATCCCAATCCAAATGTATTAAAAGCCAATTAAATCAAGTACGCAACTGTGACTTTCACGGGACCCGGGGAATGCCTAATACCTTCTCCCCGAGTCAAATGAACCCCCTTACCCAAATCTCTGGTATGAACTTGGCTTTGAGTCTAAGTTCTAAAAAATGGTGGCCTGACACACCGAAATCAATTGTCAGGTGGCGACTCTAAATTTCCCCTTTCAAATCCTATCTTTGTCACTTTCAAAAATTGAAAACCCCTTTTCGAGTTTTATTAGGCCTTTAATCCATTAAAAAGGGTTTAGTAAAGTCTCGCCAAAAAAGAGGAGAGCGAGTGACAGGTCTGGTGACTCTACTGGGGATTATTTGCGGGTTCGAGCTAGTACTTGATTTGTTGGATTTTAAAATGTTTGGTTGAGTTTTTATGCTTTTTCTTTAACTTTACTTAATTTTTATTATGCTTTCATATTTTTGTTATTTTCTAGTTGTTTATGTGCTTACAATTTTGCTTTATGTGTTTACTGCTTTATAACTGTCATCATATGCATTGCCCGGTCATATCTTTTTGCAACAAGTCTTAGAGCACGCGTCGCGTGCACGAACTCTTTGTTGAGTCACCCTTAATTTAGGAGGGGAAGGCGACGGACGTATGGAGTGGGAGGAAAGCTTAAGCAGCCACCATCGACCATACGTTTTCCCCGAACTGCCTTGTTAGTGAACCCCAAACTTAGGTCAGCCTTTAGGTCATTTTTATTTGCATCATGTCATTTAGACCTAGTAGGGCTCGGTCCCTGGCACCGTGTCCCTTTGTAGGAAACCTATCCAAATTATGTCAAAATGGGCCTGTGGCCCAAAGTGAGGTTTAATCATCCTATGTGCTAAATGTTGCATCTGTGAGGGTAAAAAAGTCATTTAGCGGACCGATGTCTTGGAAAGAAGGGTGAAAATGAAACAAATGGGGCCCCACTAGTATTTTCCTCCATGTACTTTTTCGAAAAAAAAGAAAAAAAGAAAGAAAAAGAAAAAAATCGAAAAGGAAGAAAAGAAAAGAAGATTTTACATTTTTCATCATTTTTCAAGAATTCGAGAAAAAGGTCCAATAGTTTTTACATTTTTCATCCTTTTGCAAGAGACGAAGATATAGTTTTTTTTAGTTGCATCTTCCCGAACTACGCGAACCTGATTCTTATCTTTCGGGCGGGATACGTAGGCAACCCACATAGGGTCCGGTCTTCCTAGTAAGTCTTAGGTTCTTGGGTTCCGGGGTCGTAGTCAACTCTTGCATGATTAGCCACTTTTGGGCCACATCGGCCATTCTTGCAAAATAGGATTATTTTGCAAAAGTAGCTCTATCACAGTGTCACATCACTCTAAGGTCCGGCCATATCGGGTTTACGTCCCTAGCCACATTTGGCCATATCGGCCATTTTTGCAAAGTAGTCTATTTCTGCCAAAATAAATCTTTAAGACCATGATTGTCGGGATACTAGAGTCATGTAGGCTTCAAGTGCAGTATTTCTCATGCTTAGGGGTCAACTTTGTCAAGTTTGCACTGATAGTCACCTTTAACCACCTAGGCCAATCTGCAAATATAGCCAAATTGTGTCTTGCATTTGTCCACCAGGAAATATTGTGGCGTCGTGTAATATTCCAAGTTGTTAACCATGTTCTCTCAATCCAGGTATGGATCCGCTGATTCGATCCAAAGTGCTGATGGTGATAAAGATTCGTAAGAAATTAATCAAGTGGTGGAACATGTTTTCATCGTTAGAGCAACATGAGTTGAAGCACAAATTGGGTACCGTAACTTCCCTTCTTAATATCACACCTCGCCTAGACTTAGTGGAGGCGACGTTGACTTATTGGGATCCGCAAAACTTGATTTTCAAATTTGGGGAGTGTGAGATGACTCCTACTCTGGCAGAAATATCCGGTCTCACCCGTTTAAGTTATATAGGCAAGAATATGATACTTCCTTGAGACCACTCTAGGACAAGATTTCTCAATGGCCTAGGCCTAAAAGATAACAAGCATTTAAAATGCCTTGAGCAGTCTTGGATATCTTTGGATTATTTGTTTGCTAGATTTGGACCACAGGATAGTTTTGACGTCTTTTGGGATGAGTTCTGCACAACCAAAGCAAAATGGCAAAGACGTCGCCTCAAAGCTTTCAGCCTTGCTTTATTAGGGTTATTGGTTTTTCCATTAGACGAGAGGCACATTGGTGCTCGTCTACAGTCGGTGGTAATGGCGCTATTTCATGAGAAGTAACACAAAACCGTTACCGTTGTGCCAATGATCTTAGCAGAGTTGTACCGAGCCCTGAGTGAGGTTAAGGGAGGTGTCAGGTATTTTGAAGGAAGTAACCTTTTACTACAATTATGGATGATGGAGCATTTGCACACAACTTCTTTACTTTGTCCCATCGACCGTGCCTTGAGGGATCGGGTGATATACATCGAGTGTAGGATGAAGTCTCCTAAGTTCACATACCCAATAGGTGTCACAGCTTGGTTTGAGTTCCTTGGTTCAAGGACAAATGAGAATGTCTTGTGGACTTACCTTTGGCTACCTATAGATGATATCTTGGTAGGATGCCTCACCCAGCCTTTCCTGATGCTGATAGGACTCAAGTGTGTCAGGCCATATACGCCGGTCAGGGTAATGCGACAGTTGGGCAAACGACAAGAAGAGCCTACAACTTTGCACCTTTGGAGGTACATCATGAATTTCAGTAAAAAAGCGATTGATGAAATCAAATACGTGCAATACTGGAACAATGCAAAGAGGATGAAGAAAGAAACATTAGTAAAGGATATTGGCAGGCCTGAGTGTACTCAGGAGTACCTGATTTGGTTACAGTCCGCTCCACCAGGATTAGTTCCCCACTGGCAGCACAGCTTAGGGGGCGGGCAGTTCAGACAGATGATTTTGGGGAGGCATTGGACCAAGATTCCAGGGGTAAGTTTGAGTTGATAAAGTCTCAGTTAGCGGAATTGGCAGCAAATATGGAGCAGCATAGCTAGTATTTGCTAGGGGTTAGTCTTCAGGAGGCAGAGACACATGCCAGGGTCTTTATTCCTAGCATCGGTGGTTCTCTACAAGGTATGTTACAAAGCTTGAACACGACGGATAGCCCGGGACCATCCCAGCCAGGACAATTCCATTCAGGAGCAGTTTGAGGATCCATTTTATTTAAATGTTTTAAGATTGTCTCATACTGTCTTTTACTTTCATGTCTTGTCTAGGAGTACTGAGCCCTTTAGGTAGTGTCAAAGTTAGTCAAAGTGTAGTCAAGCGTGTCGGGTCTTCCATTATCAAAAATTTTAAATGAAAATCCCGAATTTCATTTTCCATCACTTTTTCAGAAACACGCTTGGTTTGATACACAGGCAACTTACTTTGGGTTTTTATCAAGTTATTTTACATCAAAAGAGAGCGAAATGGTAAAAAGTGTCCGAAAAGAAAGAGAAGGCAAGATTGAAATAATCAAATCGGGATGATGCCATATGACCTTGCAACCCTTAGAGCCATTTTAGAACCATTATTTGTTGCTAGGTGTATCGCACGTAATGTGATATTATTATATGATAAATGCCCTAACGCTAACATGTTGGTTTTGTGTTGTTGTCCTCTGTTATTCTCTAACTATTTCTAGAAAGGTGGTTAGTTGGCATCCTGGCAAGTCATTCATACAACACCCGATCAAAGCGTCAAACAGTCATGGCTAGCAAGGAAACAGACACTGGGGCTGTAGACCCGCCAAGAGAGGTTGTTGAGCCAGAATCGGAATTACAAGAGGAGGTTCGGAGGTTGAAGCATCAGATGGCGGAAATGTATCAAGCATGGATTAAGGGACACCCTCCACCCTCATTCCTTACTAACTACACAGAAAATCCTGCTTCCGTTCCACCACTCTCTCAATCCCAGATGGCCCATATCATTGACCTTTCCCCACAACACGCACCTGGCTTCAACCCTTACCACAATTACCCCGGCACTTCGGCCCAAACTTTTCATGCTCCACCAGTCAAAATAACCTCGTACCCTGCTCCAATATCTGCTCCCATTTTTATACCCCTTCCACAAGCTACCCTCCACCAATCCTCTAGTGAGCCCGCATTTCCTGCCCTAGATGCCCACTACCATGCACTGGAGCCTACTTTCAAAATCCCAGATCCTTGCTCCTACATCCCCCAATTTGAGCATCATGTTGAAACTGACAAACCACCCAAGAATGCAGAGCAGGAAGAGATGTTTAGGAAGTTACAGAGTCTCGATCAATCATTGAGAAATATGCAAGGGTTGGGGAATCAGGTGAGTGTGGCCTATAAGGATTTATGTTTGTTTCCCAATGTCCAACTGCCTGCTGGATTCAAGATGCCCAAGTTCGACTTGTATGACGGACATGGGGATCCTGTCGCTCATCTAAGGGGTTATTGCAGCAAAATGAGAGGTGCCGGAGGGAAAGACGAATTGCTGGTGGCCTACTTCAGCCAAAGTTTGAGTGAGGCAGCTTTAGAATGGTACACCCGCCAGGACATTAGCAGGTGGTACACCTGGGACGATATGGCCCAGGCCTTTGCTCGACATTTCCAATACAATATAGACATTATTCCGGACCGCCTATCTCTGACCAAGATGGAAAAGAAATCCAATGAAAGTTTTAGGGAATATGGGTTCCGATGGAGGGAACAAGCTGCACGAATCAATCCTCCAATGGAAGAAGACGAGATGGTTTAGTACTTCCTCCAAGCCTTGGCCACTTACTATGGACACTTGATCTCAGCTATTGGTAAGTCCTTCAATGATGTGGTAAAGATGGGAGAAATGGTAGAAGAAGGGCTCAAGTCGAGTAAGATCATGAGTTATTCTGCTATAAAAGCAACTACCCAGGCAATCCAAAGTGGTACCGGAAGTTTGCTAGGCAAGAAGAAGAAGGAAGATGTCGCTATGTTTGTCTCCGGATCATGGCAGGGTCAGAGAGGTTCACCTCACCAATACACCCATCCTCGATCTCGACCTCAAACTTACACCCAAGCTCCATATAATACCCCTCAACATTCCTTTTCCCCGCCAAGCCCCCAAAACTTAGCCAGACCACCTCAGTATTTTGTTCACCATGCACAATCATATGCTCAACCCACTCCTTATCCATAATAGTGTGCCCCTGTCCCACAAAATACCTACCCAGCTCCACAAAATGCCTACCCATCTCCACAACCTTACCAAAGCCCCAATAGTCCACACTTTTGACCAAGACCAGAGTATAGGAGAGAGAGGCAGCAGCGGAAACAAACTTTTACCCCGCTTGGAGAATCCTATGCCAGTCTATTCCAAAGGCTGAGACAGTTGGACGTTTTGAGGCCAATTGAGTCAAAAATACCAAAACCCCCTCCAAAGAACCTCGATTATTCCCTAAGATGTGCTTACTGTTCTGATGCCCCAGGCCATGACATAGAAAAGTGTTGGCACCTGAAACGGGCAATCCAAGAGCTCATTGATACGAACCAAATAGTAGTCCAAAGCCCAGACACTCTAAAGATCAACCAAAATCCTCTGCCTGCCCATGAAGAGACACATATGATTGAAGTAGTTTACAAGGACGGGGAGCCTATGAAGTCTTATAAGTCCATCATGATGATTCGGGCCAGTGAAAACAATTTGGTTAAGGATCCAGACTCCACCAAAGCAAAGCCTGTGACAGTTGAAGGGGCGACAAAAAAGCCGAGCCCGCTCAATTTGAAACCACCGGTGTTGGTCGTGAAAGGGATGTCAAAAGATATTGCGGCAAGTCTAGAAAGCTCAAAAGTGATAGTGCCGGGGATTCCAAGTATGCCTGTCCTAATTGTGAAAGAGGCTCCTATTACCCATATCATCATTAAACCAGTAACCCAACCACCGGTGGTTGATACTAAGGCTGTCCCGTGGAACTACAAACAAGTAATAGTGACATACAAAGGAAAAGAAGTAGAGGAAGAAGTAAATGAAACTGGAGGATTGACTCGTTCTGGGAGATGTTTTACTCCGGAGGAATTAAGGAAAGCCAAGCCATTCACTGATAGTCAATTGCCAGTAAAGACACTAATTACCAAGGAAGAGGCTGAGGAGTTCCTGAAGAAGATGAAGGGACAGGATTATTCCATTATAGAACAGTTAAGGAAAACACCAGCTCAGATTTCTCTTTTTTCTTTGCTGATACACTCAGATGAACATTGCAGGGTCTTAATGAAGATTTTAAATGAGGCGCATGTTCCTCATAAGATCACAGTGAACCACTTGGAAAAGATAGCTGGCAAGATCTTCGAAGCAAATAGGATCACTTTCTCGAATGACGAACTTCTATCGAGGGTACAGAACACAACCGAGCTCTTTATCTCACAGTGAAGTGCGAAGATGCCGTTGTCTCGAGTGTTTTGGTTGACAATGGCTCTAGTGCAAATATTTGTCCTTTGTCTACTCTGCAAAAACTGAAGATTGGCACCGAAAGGATCCGCTTGAACAGTGTGTGCGTTCGAGGCTTTGATGGAGGAGGTAAAGATTCTGTTGGAGACATAATGCTCGAATTGTCAATAGGGCCAGTTGAGTTCACCATGGAATTCCAAGTGTTAGATGCAGCTGTCTCCTACAATCTGTTGTTGGGAAGACCTTGGATACATGCTGCTAAGGCAGTCCCGTCCTCTCTGCATCAAATGGTTAAATTTGAGTGCGACAGGCAGGAAATAGTTGTGCACGATGAGGAAGATTTGTCAGCTTGCAATGACACAATTGTTCCGTTTGTTGAAGCTGAAGATGATAAAGGACCTTGGGTTTTTCAAACTCTTGAAACAATGTTTGTTGATAAGATCACCGAAGGAAAATGCATTTCGGGGCCCAAGTTATCCTCCGAATCTGTCATGGTTGTGAATGAAATGTTGAAGAATGGTTTTGTGTCGGGCAAGGGTCTGGGATCATCTCTGCAAGGTATTGTGCATCCAATATGCCCCAATGGGAATTATGGTACGATTGGTTTGGGATTCACGCCCACATAAGAGGACATGAAAAGGTCTAAGAATCCAAAACAGAAGGTATGGTCACTCTCCAAGCCAGTCCCACACATCTCCAAGTCTTTTGTCAAACCAGGAACTGAAAAACCTCCAACCTCCTTAATCCCGAAATCTGTGGTCGATGTTGATGAAGAGATGGTCAAGGGGTTCCAAAGAATTTTCAAAGAGGTCAATATGGTAGAGGTTGGTGAAGGCTCTAGTAAAGCAGATGTGCAGTTTGTTGGCCCGAACGTGAAGCTTAGCAATTGGGAAGTTACTCCTCTCCCCACCAGGAAGGAGTTTTGGTAGTTTGGTTTATTTCATTTTCTGTTATCTAGGTCGTTCCAGGGTTATAATCCGGATCTTTCTTTCTTCTTAAGTTTTGCTTATCCTGACGCTCAGACCTTTCTATCCTTTTATTTTCAATGAAATGCAATTTCCCATTTTTCTATTATTCTTAATAATGTTTTATTTTGTTCTTTTGTACAGTTCTTTTTATGCTGTTGCAGTGACATGACATGCATGAGGAATTTTCAGCCGAGTTTTAAAAGCCAATCTAATTCTGAAATAACAATCCAAGAAGTAGAATATGATGATGAAATAGGATATGATGAAGAAGCAGCATTTGAGCAAATCGGTAAAGAGCTAAAACAATTTGAGTAAAAATCGAAATCAAATTTGAGTGAGACTGAAGCAATCAATTTAGGGGACCAAGATGATGTTGGGGAAACCGAGATAAGTATGCATCTAGAACCACAAGTGAAGGAGGAAATAGTCAAAACATTGTTTGAGTACAAAGATGTCTTTGCCTGGTCGTATGACGAGATGCCGGGTTTGAGCATTGATTTGGTAGTCCATAAGTTGCCAACTGATCCAGTATGTCCCCCCGTCAAGCAAAAGGTGCGAAAGTTCAAGACCGATATGAGTGTGAAGATCAAAGAAGAAATCACAAAGCACTTTACTGTAAAGGTCATTCGGGTCACTCGATGTCCCATTTGGTTAGCCAACATTGTGCCAGTACCAAAGAAGGATAGTAAGATCAGGGTATGTGTTGATTACCGTGACTCAACAAAGCAAGCCCAAAGGATGATTTTTCATTGCCAAACATTCACATTCTGATCGATAATTGTGCCAAGCATGAGATTGGGTCTTTTGTGGACTGTTACGCGGGATACCATCAGATCTTGATGGACGAGGAAGATGCAGAAAAGGCAGCATTCATCACGCCATGGGGAACGTACTGTTATCGGGTAATGCCATTTGGTTTGAAGAATGCTGGGGCAACTTACATGAGGGCAATGACCACCATGTTTCATGATATGATACATAGGGAGATTGAGGTTTATGTAGATGATGTGATCATAAAGTCAAAGAAGCAATCTGACCATGTCAAAGATTTGAGAAAGTTTTTCCAAAGGCTCCGCAGGTACAATCTCAAGCTCAATCCAGCAAAATGTACATTTGGTGTCCCGTCCGGTAAACTGCTGGGATTCGTGGTCAGTCGACGCGGTATTGAGCTGGACCCGTTAAAGATCAAAGCCATTTAAGAATTACCACCCCCGAAGAACAAAACAGAGGTGATGAGCCTACTTGGAAGGTTAAATTACATCAGCAGGTTTATTGCTCAGCTCACGACAACCTGTGAGCCCATCTTTAAGATGTTGAAGAAGAATGCTGCAGCCAAGTGGACTGACGAGTGTCAAGAAGCATATGATAAAATCAAGAGGTACCTGTCGAATCCACCGGTGCTGGTCCCACCAGAGCCGGGAAGACCTCTAATTCTTTACCTAACAGTCATGGACAACTCTTTTGGGTACATGTTGGGTCAGCATGACATCACAGGAAAGAAGGAGAAAGCAATCTACTATCTTAGCAAGAAGTTCACTCCCTATGAGGTTAAGTACACTCTGCTTGAGAGGACATATTGCGCCTTGACTTGGGTGGCACAAAAGTTGAAGCATTATCTGTCGTCCCACATCGCTTACCTCATTTCTCGCATGGAACCTTTAAAGTATATCTTTCAGAAGCCTATGCCCACGGGAAGACTTGTAAAATGGTAGATTTTACTTACAGAATTTGATATCATCTATGTAACTCAGACCGCGATGAAAGCCCAAGCCTTTGCCGACCACTTGGCCGAGAATCCGGTGAATGACGAGAATGAGCCATTGAAGACTTACTTTCCTGACGAAGAGGTCATGTGTGTTGACAAGGTTGACCATGATGAAAAGCCAGGTTGGAAACTTTTCTTCGATGGAGCTGCTAACATGAAAGGGGTCGGAATAGGGGTTGTACTTATCTCTGAAACAGGGCAACACTACCCTGTAACCACCCAGCTTCAATTTTATTGCACCAACAACATGGCTGAGTATGAAGCATGCATTCTGGGTCTGAGGTTAGCTATTGACATGGGGGTCCAGGAGATACTTGTTTTGGGAGACTCAAATCTTTTGGTCCACCAGATTCAAGGAGAATGGGAAACTCGAGATTTAAAGCTCATACCTTACCGACAGTACTTGCATGATCTTTGTCAACGCTTCAGGTCAGTTGAATTTAGACATATTCCCAAGATTCATAATGAGATTGCTGATGCCTTGGCCACCCTAGCGTCAATGTTACATCATCCAGACAAGGTTTATGTCGACCCCATACATATCCAAGTTCATGATCAACATGCCTATTGTAATATGGTGGAAGAGGAAATCGATGGCGAGCCTTGGTTCCATGATATCAAGGAATACATCAGGTCAGGGGTATATCCGGTATATGCTACAAGTGACCAAAAGAGAACCATTCGACGTCTGGCCAGTGGATTTTTCTTTAACGGAGGTACCTTGTACAAGAGGACTCCGGGTTTAGGATTGCTGAGGTGCGTAGATGCTAAAGAGGCTTCAATTATCATGGCCAAAGTACATTCTGGAGTTTGCGGTCCACATATGAATGGGCATGTATTGGCAAAGAAGATACTTCGAGCAGGTTATTATTGGCTTACCATAGAACGGGATTGTATCAACTTTGTTCGCAAGTGTCATCAATGCCAGGTACACGGTGATTTGATTCATTCTCCCCCCTCTGAGTTACACACAATGTCTGCACCTTGGCCCTTTGTTGCTTGGGGCATGGATGTTATTGGGCCAATTGAGCTGGCAGCGTCAAACGGGCATAGGTTTATTTTGGTGGCCATTGATTACTTTACCAAGTGGATCGAAGCTGTAACTTTCAAGTCCGTAACCAAGAAGGCAGTGGTGTATTTTGTTCATTCAAACATCATTTGTCGGTTCGGAATTCCCAAGGTGATCATCACGGGCAATGCTGCTAATCTCAACATTCATTTAATGAAAGAGGTATGCCAGAAGTTCAAGATTATGCATCGGAACTCCACTCCGTATCACCCCAAGGAAAATGGAGCTATCGAGGCTGCCAACAAGAACATAAAGAAGATACTTCGTAAGATGGTTCAGGGTTCTCGGTAGTGGCACGAAAAGTTGCCTTTTGCATTATTGGGTCATCACACTACTGTTCGCACTTCAGTGGGTGCAACTCCTTATCTGCTGGTATATGGAACTGAGACAGTTATACCTGCAGAAGTTAAGATTGCATCCCTTCGAATCGTTGCAGAAGCCGAAATTGACGATAACGAATGGGTCAAAACCCGGCTCGAGCAGTTGAGTCTGATTGATGAAAAAAGATTGGCTGCAGTATGTCATGGTCAATTGTATCAGAAGAGAATGGCTAGAGCATACAACAAAAAGGTGCGTCCTCGGAAATTTGAAGTGGGCCAGATGGTATTGAAACGCATTCTTCCTCATCAGGCGGAAGCTAAAGGCAAATTCGCCCCAAACTGGCATGGACCATTCGTTGTGATGAGAGTGTTGCCTAATGGTACCTTGCATTTAACAGACATGGAAGGCAAATGTGTAGATATGACTATCAATTCTGATGCAGTTAAGAGGTACTATGTATGATTTCTTTGCTCATCTTCAATTGTATTTTGTACTCGGCATGTTCGAAGTTTGAAATGACGAAGGCTTTTTATTCCGCTACCCAAACACTTTCATCCTTCGCTACCCTTTTGAGCCTTATTTATTTTCTTTCATATCCCTCTTTTGGAATCAGTAGCAGAAATAAGAAGAGAAGGAAAAAAAAAAGAGAAAAAAAAAAGAAGAAGAAAAAGAAAAAAAAGAAGAAGAAACAAACAAACAAACAAAAGGAAAAGGGGAAAGATTTTGAACTACGTTCGACCTGATTCCTTTTTAAGGATACGTAGGCAGCCTTACGGTTCGGTCCCATCAAGATAAAAATTAAAATTTCCCCAGACCCCAAAGAAACTAGGGTAGAAGTTTTGGATTCAAAAAGGTCTGATTCCAAAAGTTGTAATATTTACCCCTATCTCACCTCAAATTATTTTGAGCCTTCATGCCGCCCTCTCTTTCTAACCCTGTCCCAAAGCCTACATTACGGTCCAAAGAAAGACCTTTTGATCAATCTTTGAGGATGCCGGGTCAAGCGAAATAGAGACATGATTTGCATCAGCGGTAACATTCCATTCATGAGAGGAGAGAAAATTTGAAATGAGAGAGTTTTATTGGTGAAAACTCTTACGGGCACCATAAGGCGATGGTGAGATAAGAGAAAATTTAAAATGAGAGAGTCTTATTGGTGAAAACCCTTACTGGCACCATAAGGCGATGGTGAGATGAGAGAAAATTTAAAATGAGAGAGTCTTATTGGTGAAGGCCCTCACGGGCACCGTAAGGCGATGGTGAGTTGAAAATAAACCAACAAGAGGAACTTGTTGGTAAAATAATTTTGGGACATTACAAGTTAAGTGGGCTCGCAACTTTACAGAGGAATGGGATCAGTGAAAGGTCGGTCCCCGAGGTATGGACTTATGCCATGAGCTGAATATGATTGGTTCAACAGATTAGGTTGATCAATCCGAAATGCATGTCATGATCATTGGAGCCGTTTTCTTCCCTCAGATAAGTCTTTCTTTTCTAAATTTCCCTCACATGATCATCTGTGTTCAAAATTTCCTTTGTTCCTTTTGTCCAAAATCATTACACTTTACTTTTTGAGTCCATTTTCAGGAGTTTCCTTCGAATTAGCCCATGACAAACAAGCAGGAAAGGATTTTAAAGCTTACTACCAGCTTCTGAATTGCACAAAGTGAAGCTCGGCCAAGCACATCACAAGGGCCATAATTTAGAATGAGCGGTATGCAGATAATTAAAGTTCAGTCAATAAGGCGATTCTTGAATTTTGAGGAAAATACAAGAATGCAGCAACATTCAGAATGAAAAGGCAATACAATAAGTAAGAGTAAGAGATTCAGGTCATTCAGAGATTTTGTGGTCTAGTTCCAATCAAAGGTCAAGCGACTCCTTGCTAGCTCGAAGTAGCTGCTTAGAATGAAGTATGGCAGTCAGCAGAAGCAGACCCCCAACAATGACGCCACAGACTAACCACCGCATTTTTCAAACTAATAAGATTTTATTTGTCTGAAACAGGGGGCATGAAAATTTGTCAATCCACAAGGCCCATTTGTGAAGAAGACATGGCTCGGGAGGCAAAACTTTCTGTTCAGAATCCTCCAAGAAGAGAGAGTGGTTCAGGTAAATTCATTTTTGATTTTCTCAGGACCCTCCTAGATAATAGGACTTAGCTTTAAAATTTCTCAGGACCCTCCTGAATAATGAGATTTAGCTTTTAAATTTCTCAGGACCCTCCTGGATAATGGGAATTAATTTTTAAATTTCTCAGGACCCTCCTGGATAATGGCATTTAGTTTTAAAAAAAAATTTCAAGACCCTCCTGGATAATGGGATCTAGTTTTAAGTTTTAGAGTAAGCTTTCCCTTTAGAAAATATAATTTAGCTTTAAAGTTATCACTCTTAAGGTGAGTCTTAATTGAAGTTTTCAGGGCTCTCCTGGATAATGGGATTTTGCTTTAAAACTCTTAGAAGTCTTTAGGTAACATGATTCGATTAACGCTCACAAATGTACCCAGGTTCCAAACTGGAGCAGAAAAATTTCTTCTGTTTTGTTTGTCTTGTTGTAATATCAGGCGCCCACCTGGATAACGAGGGAATACATTCAAGTTTTAGTAATCAGGCGCCCACCTGGATAACGAGGGAATACATTCAAATCTTAACAATCAGGCGCCCACCTGGATAACGAGGGAATACATTCAAGTTTTAGCAATCAGGCGCCTACCTGGATAACAAGGAATGCGTTCCAAGTTTTAACAATCAGGCGCCCACCTGGATAATGAGGGAATACAATTCAAGTTCAGAAATCAGGCACCCACCTGGAAAATGAGGGAATTCATTTCAGAGTCGCTTCAAATCAACAAATATAAGAAGCATCAGGAGCCCGCCTGAAAAATAGGGTTCATTTTCGGTTTATACCGAAAATCAAGAAGAGATTCAAGGAAGATTCAAGACAAGAAGTAAATAGGATCTTGTATTTTTCTTTTGCTTCTGATATAATCTTTCTTTTATTTTTTATGTAATGGCAGGGGCCGCGAACCGAAACCTTGACGGCACTCCACCTGACTCTCTACTTCGGTACTCTGTTGTCCTCCCTACTTACGAACTACACGTGGCCTGATTCCTTTATAACCAAGGATATGTAGGCAGCTCAAATACCAGGGCTCGGTCACATTCTCTTTTCGTTTAGTTTTAGTCCCAAGTAAGGGTCGGATCAAAAACATGTCTTATAGTTCTTTGTCTGAAAACACTCCATGTTTTCCGTCAAAGAGGGGCAGCTGTAGACATGTAATTTTTGACCCACGCGTTGGATTTATCTCTAATAGTCATAGTACTTTTAGAATAATTATTGGAGCTTATTTTGTAGGAATTCATTTTATTATTAAATTTAATTCTATTTTTAGGTACAAAATTGAAAAATATCAAAAATAGTCCCAAGCTTTTATCTTTGATAATATTATTAATCAAAAGTCTTATATTTTTGGGCATTTAAATTGGTCTTCAGATTCTATATTGGCCCAATAATTGTAAATTTTGGAGCCCAAATGCAAGCCCAGATTCAACAACCTAATAACCCAACCCCTTCTTCTCATTGTTGCCATGTACGATAACAGAATTCTGACAACGGAATATTTTTTCCAGCTCACACAATCGATTGCACACACGACTCCACTACTCATTACAACAGAATTGGGGGAGATTCTAGAGAGGCAGTTAGTTTTCTTGAAGAACAAGAAGAGAGGGGTGCTAGGAGGTGAGAAAAATCTGGAGTATTTTCACAGAGCTTGAGAGAAAAAATCAGGAAAAAAGGAACAAAAAAGAATCGAAATGAGAGATTTGAGGAAGAGTCTTCAGATATTTCTAGTTTAGTTTAAGGCCCAGAAAATAAAACACCAAAAAGGGAGTTCGAATCAATTTTAGTTTTCTTCTTCTTCAAAATTTCAGAAAAAAAACCAGGAAAATAGAGGAACTTAGATTTCTACTGATTTCGATCGAGGAGGTGCTGGGGGTCGATTTTAGTCTGTCAGTTCGAGTTCCGGTCGTGGCTCACTGTCCCGTTGCTGATATTCACTTTCAAAAACCAGCAGGAACTTTCATCCAGGTTCACTTTCTTAATTCTTGCTCATTTTGTTTGGTGTAATTAAAATACGATAGAGCTATGGATGTTTATTTCCAGTTTGTTAATTTCGTGAAGTGATATGCTCAAATTACACCCTAGCGAATAGCGTAAAGTAGTTGATGTTTGATATAATCATCTAACAATGGAAAAATCGAAACAAACAATCAAGCCGGTCTGCGTTAGGCGTTGAATCTGCGACCACATAGTTGAAATGCGGTTCGCATTTTGGATATGATGCTCGCAGATCTCAACCTTAGTTTCAATCGCTCACCGCATTCCTGACGTTGAGCCTTACCCAGGACTCTGTATTGATTTGCGATTTCGACGTGTAATATGCGATTCGCAGACATGATTTGCGATCGCAAATAGAATCGCATTTCTGACGTCGAACTCTGTCCAAGATTTTGTTCTGATCTGCGACCTTTATGTGCAATATGCGATTCGCAGGAGGGATGTGCGATAGCATATTCCCACTGGCGATACCATTTTGCCCCTTTTTCTGTCTTTTCGTGGGTTTTTGGGTCAAGTTTGGTTAAATGCATGAAATAAAAGTTAAAAGAACAAGGTCATGAACTGAGCTTTTATCTTTCTTCATTTTAGATCTCATTTTCTTATTTTATCACATTGCTCGCTAGTAGTATGTTTAGGCCGATCACACTTGGGTAGGCAATACTAGGACGTTTGTTGATTTTTGAGGCGAGAGGTCATTCCCTAGTTAAATTTATCCGGGGAATGCCCCGAAGGACTTATGTATTTGACATTCCGGGGAATGCCCTGAGGTATTTGTACGTGAAGACCAAAAGTGAAGCTCGTAGTATTTTAGTTCTATTTTTCTCCTTTATTAGGTGGGAATGACCTCAAACCTCCTGTGTATTATTTTTTTTTTATCTCAATCCAAATGTATTAAAAGCCAATTAAATAGAGTATGCAACCGCGACTTTCACGGGACCGGGGGAATGCCTAATACCTTCTTCCCGAGTCAAATGAACCTCCTTACCCAAATCTCTAGTATGAACTTGGCTTTGAGTCTAAGTTCTAAAAAATGGTGGCCTGATACACCAGAATCAATTGACAGGTGGCGACTCTAAATTTCTCCTTTCAAATCCTATCTTTGTCACTTTCAAAAATTAAAAATCCCTTTTCGAGTTTTATTAGGCCTTTTATCCATTAAAAAGGGTTTAGTAAAGTCTCGCCAAAAAAGAGGAGTGACAGCAAGTTGGTTCACTACACATTGATTGATTGTGTTAATTCCACGGTAGAAGGTCTGTTGCAACATGTTCTCGATCATATCATTATTAGGACATTCCTTCACCATGGTTCTGTAGCGTTCCCAAATTTCGTGTAGTGACTCATTCGGTTCTTGCTTGAATGCCAAGATTTCATCTTTCAAAGTAGTCATGTGCCCGGGTGAGAAGAATTTGGCAATAAACTTCTCCGCCAACTCATTCCAAGTATAGGTAGAATGGTTCCGTAAGTGCTCTAGCTAATCCAAAGCTTTTCCCTTAGGGAGAAAGGAAATAACCTCAATTTCAAAGCGTCTTCGGACACATTTATTTGCTTACTTCCCCAACAAGCATCTACGAATACCTTTAAGTGCTTGTACGCATTTTGATGAGGTGCTCCGGTGAAGTAGCCTCTTTGCTCAAGCAAGGTGAGCATGACATCTGTAATTTGAAAATTTCCCGCCCTAATACAAGGGGAGACAATTGCACTTGCATAGCCATCATTTAGTGCAGCATGTTGTTGAGCTGGTTGGCCATGTGGAGGAGGTGGTGGTGGAGCCGGCGAAGGTTGGTGTTGGTTTTGCTCTCGACCACACCGGTTTCCTTGAACCGGAGCCGCTTCTTCATCTACCATACCTTCATCAATGGCCCCAAGAGGCAAATCACCAAGGTCATTGTTGTTCGACATTGGTAACCTACAACAAGTACACACGAATCAAAGTATCACGAAGAAAAGATAAGAACACAAGAAAACATACAATAACAAATTAATACAAGAATACCGTACTCCCCGGTAACGACGCCAAAAATTGATGACGTCCAATATCTACACCTTTTAATGAAGCGTAGCACGGTTCTTAGCAATAATAAACCCAACAAAGGTTGGGGTCAAATCCCACAAGGAGTAAGTGTTTTAGAGTGTCCAAATGTGTATAAACTTGATGATTCTTAATGTAATCTCCAAACAAAAAGTGGTTGTTCAATTAATTCTAAAGTTACTTCTAAAATTGCTTTGTAAACTAGTCCAGGAATTTTATCGAACACTTGGAATGCAAGTAAAGATAAAGTGGTAACAAATAGGAGAAATGTGCTAGGATTGCTTCCTCTTCGTGTAGGCTATGCTTTTAGGTATGCAAATGTTCAATTCTAGTTAATTAAGCATGTGACCTCAATTTCTATTTTACCAACTTAATGTCTTCCAACATTTAAGAGGTTTCTACCCCAAGTTGCTCTTCCAAGACAACTAAGGCTCAATAATAAGCAATTGATTAAGCCAAGTAGAAATCACACTATTCCTAGCTAGATTTCATTAATCAAGTGATTAACCCACTTAATTTCTTGCTAATTAGTTTATATCTAAGCTAAATTCTACTTTTCCAAGATAGAACAAGCAAAATAGGCATGGATTTAGTGTTTGCAATCACAAAATCAATCAATAAAGCATGGAGTAATTAGATAACATAAAGCTTAACCAAACCTAGAATTTATATTGATTATCCAACAACATAACCACATATAGGGTTCACAATCCTAGCTTAATAAAGTTAGCTAGACATATTAAGAAAAGAAAATACAAAAAGTGATGAAAAACTAAATATAATAGCTAAAGAGGAAAGAAAGATTGTGTAGAATAATGGTGAAGTCACCCGAAATCCCAAAGAAGAATCCCAAAAGCTGCTATACAAAGTATTCTTGCCAAAAAGATGCCCTAGAATGAATTTAAAATAACTATTTATACTAAGTCCCAAAAGTAGACAAAATTGCCTCGTCGGGCCAACCGTGAGGTCAACCGTGAGATGCGGCTGAACCGTAACGAATTCCAGAAGCTTCATTTCTTCAACTATTCAGGCTTCTCTTGAACCGTGTCCAACGATTGGAGTAACCTTGTCCAACGGTTGGAGCAACCGTGTCTAACGGTCTGCTAAAAAGTCATTTTGCTTCAACTTTTCTCCAATTTTAGCTCTAAAGTGATGACTTCTTGCCCATTTTTTATATTCTCCAATTCCAAAGTTCGCACACAACTTCAAAACCTGAAAATACCCCATTCAAGCATAATTATCCAATTTATTCCAACAAATAGGACGTTAAACTCTATCAGAACATAAGAACAATTAGCTAAAAGGCTAACGAATCATTTATCACACGATATAAATAATACATAGTTATCTCGAAATTATAATAAGTATTATTTTTATCCTAAGAAATTTAAGATGCCTTAAATGAAATATAGAAACAAAATCTTGATGACAAAAAATCCAAATAATGCCTTAAGCTTGTCGATTGATTAGGTTCACATGTGAAGTTTTGTCGTTGATTAAATTATATATAACATCTTTTTGAAGTAAACGCCAACCAAAAAAGTCATGACTACAATGCGAAAGTACTATTTTTATTTCGGCAGAATACAGTATTTAGGTCGGCCATAGCAATAAAAATGTTTTTACAGAATAGGTCAAACCATGTTAACTTAAAACATGTTAACTTACCTTAATTAGTGATTAACTAAGGTAAATAGATAGTATTACTTAATAATTGGTAAGTAATAAATCTTGTATAAAAACGAAATGGGTCATATTTGTTCTTCTGCTTTTATATATTATTCATGTCTCCCATCGTTTATCATTATTTCTTTTTTATCAATGCCCCTTAAATTTTTTTAGTATTCAGAGTGCCAAGTTATGGAGGGGAGCGTTAGCGTAAAGTTGCTGTCATGTGATCAGGAGTCACGAGTTCAAGTCGTGAAAACAGTATCTTGCAAACATACAGGATAAGGTTGCGTGCAATAAACCCTTGCGATCAAGCCCTTCCGCGGACCCTGCGCAAAACGAGAGCTTAGTACACCGAACTACACTTTAAATGCTAAGTTATATGTAATATCTTATTTTAAAGTATATACAAATACATATACAGTCAAACCTCTATAAATTAATAATGTTAGGACCATGAAATTTTATTAATTTAGCGAGGTATTAATTAATCGCGTAAATTAATAATTATTAATTTATAGAGTATGTAGTTTATATATCTACAATGTGAATATGTATGAAATACATGAATTTAATTAATAAGTATTAATCATGCATATTAATTAACTTCATGTATTTTCATTGATAAATGTTTAGTATTCCATACATATCTCAAGTTAAATGTATAAATCCACTCAGCTATTAATGTAGTTACATTTACTAACATTAACTAAGTTACTATATAAAGAGAGTTACTACATACAACTCTACAAATCAAAAGAAAAAATGGCTTCTCATCTCAAAGGTATAAAAAAATCAACCATGACAGATGGTATGCGTAGAGAATTATGTGAGTACAAACAACAAAATCCAGCATGCACTCAAAAGCAATTGCAACAGTGGGTATCAGAGAAGTTTAATTTGCAAGTTAGTCAAGCTACAATATCAAATACAATCAAGAGGTCAGCAAAGTATCTATCAATTTCTGACATTCCGAAAGATGATGCCAAAAGACATAAAGCTGCTAAATTTCCAGAATTAGAGAAGGCTCTGTACGAGTGGTTTGTTCATAACCAAGAACGCGTTAATATGAATGGGGAACTAATTGTAACAAAGGGAAAAGAGTTTCTAAAAAAGATGTATCCCATTGATACGCCTGATTTTCATTTTTCTCAAGGTTGGCTAGAGCGCTTCAAATCAAGACACGGCATCAAGACAGATCGTCGTTTTGGAGAAAGTGGTTCGGTTAATATGGAGGTGGTGGAGAACAATTTACAATCCATAAGAGAGAAACTTAATCAGTTTGCTATGAAAGATGTTTTCAATATGGATGAAACTGGATTGTTCTACAGGCTACAACCAGATCGTTCTCTTGCAACAAAGCAACTTGAAGGTAAGAAACAAGATAAGGAAAGACACACAATTGTTATTTGCTGTAATGAGGATAGTTCTGAGAAAATTCCTTTATGGATAATTCGGAAGTACACAAAACCACGTTGTTTCAAGAATGTGAATTTGGGTAGCATGGATTGTGAATATCGTGCCAACAAAAGAGCATGGATGACTGGGATTTTATTCCAAGAATACGTTCAACAACTTGATGCAAAAATAGATGGTAGAAAAATTCTTTTAATTGTTGATAACTGTCCTGCTCATCCAAAAAACATTGAAGGTTTGAGAAATATTGAATTATTTTTTTTGCCACCTAACACAACATCAAAGATTCAGCCTTGTGATACAGGGATCATACGAGCTTTTAAGATGCATTATCGGCGACGGTTTATCGAAATATTTTGGAGGGTTTTGAAATTGGGAACTCGAATCCAGAAAAGATTAATGTTAGAAGCAATGAATCTTGCAATCTCGGCATAGAAAATAGATGTCCACTCAAGTACTATTGCAAATTGTTTTAGGAATTTTAAACTCCGATTGCCAGATGGTGAATCCTCGAAAAATCAAGAACAAATGGACAATGACAGCTTACAACAATTGCAAAATCAATGGATTGAATTATCGTCATGCAATGAATGTTGAAGATGTTTTGAACTATCCGGGAGAAAATGACACAAGTTTGGAGTTGCCTACGGATGAACAAATAATTGAGAGTGTTATGGAAAGCAACAAAGAAGATGAAGTGGAAGACGATAGTGTGGAATTAGAACAAGTTTCGCGCAAAGATGCTTTGAAAGCAGCAATCACCTTACATCACTTTCTTTTACAATATGAGAACTCTACACCAGATTTTCTTAATGCTCTAAGAAAGGTTAGAGATGAGATTCAAGGTGATATTAATTTTAAAAAGAAACAAGTAACATTAGATTCATATTTTTAGAAATCTTCTTAGATTAGTTATGAATTATATGAAAAATATTTTTACAGATCATGAATTATTAATTTATATGTCAAATGGGACCTATATGAATTTATTTTTTCGTATTATCTTATAAATTTAGCGAATTATTAATTTACCACGTTGGTCCCGATTAGGGACCGGAGAAAATTATTATTTTAGCGAGATTATTAATTTATCGAGTATTAATTTAACGAGGTTCTACTGTATAATAAATTACGTGGAGGGCGTTACATATTTTAACAAAAAGAAAAAAAAAGATTTATTGTTTAGTTAAGTAACTCCTGTTCAGCAAAGGGAAAAGGGAAAAAAGAAAATAAAATGAAGAATCAAATTGTCTTCACTCTTATTCTTTTAGTAACTTGTTACCCAGAAAAAAAGGAAGGAAAAAAAATGAATGAAAAAAGAAGAAGGAAAAAAGACATTAATTAATTGACGGGTTTCCTCCGTCGATGTAGTCTGGTCCTCTGGGTCCCGTCGAACGAAGGACACTTTCTATTTCCATATTTTCGTGTTTGGCTTCTCATTCCATATTGGGGAAGTTTGTACTACCTTCTATGTTCACGATACTTTTTTTCTAATATTCGGAGATACTGATTGAAATTTAAATTATTTATTTTTTAATGACATGATTTTATCAAATAAATGTCTGATAAGTTTCTAATGGGAAGCTTTAGATATTTTCTTTAAAATTTCGTGCCTACTCAAACACTATTATAAATTAAAATAAAGGGATCATTTCATATTTACTGTAACAAAATGGTTGGTAGGGGAAGTTTGACGAAAAAGTATAACTTTTGGTTAAACTATTTTATTTACATAATGAAGGGTTAAACCTAGTTAATGATAACATCTCTAAATGCGAATCTTGAAAGTGCGGAAATGTGGGACGGATTTAGTGGGAGATTGACAATAACAAGCATTAAATATTCTAAAAAGTATGAGCAATAATAGAGGAGTAACTAGCAATAAATAATTATGAATGACATTTAAGTAAATAGCAGGAATGATTCACCCAATGAAGATTGAACTATATGATTGTTCCTCCTAACAATGATGAGTGACAGATAAATCCTAGAATGTTCGAACTATTCTCGGATCTGATGGAAAAGTATGGAATAATACCCATAAGATTCTTGATGAAAAGGTAATGTTTGTATCTTTGCTAGAGAGATAATCTTTTTCAAAATCTGTTCTTATCACCTGAATATTATATCCCTCTTTCCTTACCTTTTGTCCTCCTTGTATGGGACATATCTCTAGTAAATCCTAATAGTATATGTGCAGAGAATATTCTTCAAAATATTTTTTCTATTATTCTATTCTAAAAGCTAGCCGTTACAACTCTTTCCGCGGATCTCGTACTCAACCATTACAAGCGTCCCGACCCCGAGCTTCGCCATTTCTTGATCGACCTCGACTGATTCTTCCCTCAGTACTTTGCCATAAATGTTCCGTGGTAGATTTCGACCTAGAAAGGGGAAGCGAGGAGTTTTTACAAGGTAAAAACTGATTTGCTTATATATATATATATTTATTACTAAACCAAAGGTTTGGAATTGCGATAGTATGAAACGAATCTATTATGCCTGACTAATGTTTGGACTGAACATCATATTCACTTTATTGAACATAAAATAAAAATCTATGATGCTTGCACACATCTACTTTAAACTTAAAACTGTTTTTAAGAGAATTTATAGAAAATATCTTCTGGAAAATATTTTTATAAAAATCTATGATGCTTGCACACATCTACTTTAAACTTAAAACTGTTTTTAAGAGAATTTATAGAAAATATATTCTGGAAAATATTTTTCGGTATTTGATTGGAGTGAAAATATATTCAGGGACAAAAATAGATTTTATAGATGATAATGATATTAGCAAAACGAATTCACTTGAAATCCCAATTCTAGAATATTGTGTTGGTGAGGGATCTGACATTCATAATAATCACAATAATTAAATTTGGAACGAAGGGGACAATAGAAACAACATAGGAAAATGAGCTCGTTTCATGGTTATCTTCACTTTACTCTTTTAATGGAAGACCAAATACATCAAGATTGATGTGAATCTGAGTAGGAAGCTTTACAATTTACAAGCAACAAAATCCAAGAACAGGTAAAAGGAAATGCACTATTCAGAAAAATTAATATGAACAAGAATCCTACCAAATTTTCAGGGTTGTGAATGAAAACCAGGTTGCTGTCCTCTGGTTTGTGGCCTGCGATTCGAATGATCAATGTTGAAGTGTTCATAATGTTGGCTAGGACTATCCGGAGGGGCCATCTGATCCCCCATTCCTATTCCAACATATTGTTGCACTACCAAAACTGAAACTTTCATTGAAAAATCTGAGGAAGCCAAAAGATCACCAATTGCCCCAAGCTCCGGGCACTCGCTCCAGTCAGTTAGCCCCGCGGTCAACGGGGAAATGTTGCCTTGTCCTCTACCAACTATGAACAAGTCCTGTGAATTATCTATTGACCTTATTGCTGCTACTGTCTCTTCCCCATGATTCACTACTCTTTCTGTGTAAATTACTGACTCATCATTAGTTGTTCTTGTCCTGAATTCTTTTACATACTCCTCGTCTAGCTGCTTTTCCTTGTCGCTGTCTGTTGCTACTGTTAGTATGCTGTGATCGTTCCTGCTGTTGGTTGAATCTGATCTTGTTGCTTCAATTGCAGCTTCTCCAGGGAGGAACCGAAAAACAGTGAGATTGATGTTCGGATGCTCACTCATTCGCCATGCATACGCTAATGCTTCGCGATCATCTGGTCCGCCAAAGAATAACACGGCGATATGGTGAGAAACTTGGTTCATTCTTGATGCACTTAAGCCTCTATCCACAAGAATTCCAACGGAGCAAGGTGAATTTGCTAGTACATTCTGGTTAATGGCTCGAAACGCTGGATTTGTAGCTTCCATTCCACCATCAACTGTTTGTTGCTTGTGAAAAGGGATGATTATTAGTGCCACCCTTTTATCCTCTGCTAAAAGGCAAATGTCTTCATGCATTGTGGAGTAAGGGGAGATGGCAGTGAAAGGCTGCACGTAAACACATCCGACGTTCTTTTCAAAGTTCTCGAATGCACTGATTATGTGATCCGATTGAGCTTGAGTTCTGTTAATTGCTGGCATTCCTGTTTTTCTCATGTTATGAACAATAAGCATTGCGGATGCACGGCCAGTGAGTTCGACAAGGTGTAGGACATATATACATATTGGTGATTTCTTGGTCGGATAGGATGCTTCAAGAAGATTGATAATTGTTGGAACATTTCTAGGTGTGTGGATACAAACTAGTACTCTGAATTCTCTATCCAACTTTGTTCTTTGAACTGTTCTTCTCTCATATGGGACAAAATTTCTTGCTGGTTTGTAAATTACTGTCACAATGGGAGTGATGATTGCAGTCATTCCTACTGCTACCATCACCATTATAGCAAAAGATTTGTCATCAAGAACCTACATTTTACATAAACATTTCGTTTAAATTATTAAGCAAAGTGTACTGATTCTTGTGTAATGATAAGAAGACGAAGTAAAAAGGCCAAGGCAGCCCGGTGCACAAGGCATCCAGCGTTTATGCAGGGTCCGGGAAAGGGCTGCACCCGAAAGGGTGTGATGTAGATAGCCTACCCTAATGCAAGCATTAATGGCTGCTTCCACGACTCGAACCCGTGACCTATAGGTCACACAGAGACTACTTTATCGGCCGCACCTCAAGGGATGTGATGTAGATAACATACCCTAATGCAAGCATTAGTGGCTGCTTCCGCAGCTCGAGACCCTGAGTTATAGGTCACATAAAAAACTTTACCATTGCTCCAAGGCTTTCTTTTCCTGAGAAGATGAAGTAATATATGTTCATTACCTTTTGGTCTTTACCAACATTGAGCACAATCATCTCAATGAGGCCTTTGGCATTCATGAGTAGACCAAGAGAAAGGCCTTCATGATATGGCATTTTGTAATATAGAGTTACAAGGAAAACACCTAGTACTTTGCCAGCACAAGCTAGGACTATAACAACAAATAAAATTGCCCATGTTCCAACTCCATCAATAGCAGTAATCTCTGTCTTGAGACCGCTAATGGCGAAAAAAAGAGGCAACAAAAGACCCGAAACAAAGTCCTCTAGCCTTTCCACAAGTACCAAACCAAGAGGACCGTTAGGTATAATCAAACCAAAGACAAAAGCTCCAAAAACAGAATGTGTTCCAATTACATCTGTTATGAATCCAGCAACCATAACCCCTGTGAGAACGAGGCATATATTGAACTCACTAATCGATTCGCCTTCTGGGGTCTGTCTAATCCTCCTTCCAATTAATGGCCTAACAACGAAAAAGCAAAAACAAATGAAGGCTGTACTTGAGAGGATCACCCAAAGGGAAGCCAATGTCATATTTTTATTCTCAGATAAGGCAATGGCAAATGCTAACACAACCCATGCTAACATATCATTAATAAGTGAAACTGACATCGCGATCCTCCCAATTTCAGTGTTTATAAGTTTGAGCTCCGCGAGGATTCTGGCAAGAACAGGAAATGCAGTAACAGAAAGAGAGAGGCCAAGGAAGAGGATGAAAGTTCCCTCCTTAGTATGTTCTGAGGTCTCATGCAACATAAGTGAGAATGAACTCCCTACTATAAATGGCAATACCATGCCTGCTAGTGCTATAATCAAGGATTTTTTACCATTTCGACGAATCACATCAATGTCCATTTCTACTCCGACTAGAAAGAGGTAGTAAAGAAGGCCAATATTTGCCATTGTCTCAAGAACCATTACACTTCTTTGAGGAAATATTGTATTCGCAAATTTGCTACTTCTTCCCAATACTGATGGCCCCAATATTACACCTCCCTGCCACCATTCTGCACAATATTAATATAGCATACAAAACTAATTAAGCTAAACAAGAATATGAGTATTTTATCACCATTTCACCAAAGAAAAAGAAAGAAAAGATCATCTCGCCCAATAACAAAATTTCTTCTTGGTATTTAAATACCCTTACAATTGAATAACGTAAAATCACTTTTTATTTTCCTTTTCATACAGTTTCAATGTCCTACATCTCGCTTATGTGAGTTTCCTGATTGTCACCGTTATTATTGTCAATTCTAATTCATTTTATCCAACAAGAATACTTACAATTTTATTTGGTCTTACAACCATTAAAATTGTGCATTATATAATGCATGATTTCATATAGGAAATGATGTCAAAAAATAAAAGGGCAGCCAGACATACTAAACTTCTGCCCGAGGAAGCACTAGCTTCATTGGATATGTTATACATTGTTCTACATTAGATTTCTACAAAAGCTTTTCTTACGGTTTGAACCTGTGACCTCCTAGTCATACAAGAAATAACGTTGACAGATAATGACAATAAAAAATGCAATCACATAAATTCGAGAATTGTGTAAACTTACAAGAATCTCAGCAATAACACGGGGTTGACGAATTGGTTTCAAGACATAAACAAGAAGGCGAGTGATGACAACAACCAAGGTCAATTGCAATATGAAGAGAGGCAAGGAATAATCAAGTGGATTATCACCCTGCCATATTCCATTCGTGGTTATCATCGTAGGAGCATAACATACAATCGTATCCTCTATTTTGTTCTCCGAGCTTGTTACTACTATCTCGTCTGCCATTTTGCATCTCCCTACGTCGTCGTATTGATCACCGCTATTTTATTTATTTAATTACTTAAAGTTTTATCAAAAGCGATATTCAAAAATTACTTTAGCTCACAAGTTTGAAGTTGCAGTTTTTTGAATTCTCTTAGTAGAATTCCTGGCTACTATTAGGATGTCAATGATCGATGCCATACATGCATGACCTTAATTGGGTAGGAAAACTAGTCTTCGAATGAGAAGACAAAAGAAAATGTTTGAGTGCTTGTCAATAAGTTCAGCGAGAAAGAGAAAAGAGAGAAAGCATAAAATTATGGTAAAATTTTGAGAGAAAGAATTGAAGATTAGGTTGTTTGTTTCTATTTTGGGGGCATAAAGAAAGTATTAAACTTCATAATTTTTGTTCGGATGAGAATTTACAATTTTCTTTCTGTTTGATAAATTAAGAAAGTACACTAATAAGTAACTACAAAAATGGGAACTGCAGCAATGTAACCATAGAAATGCTTGAAAGTAGCATGATTGGTGGAGGTGGACAACACAGTTTGACGCCCAAAAACTGTAATTTAGATTAAGAGAGTAACTTAAATAATCCTCAATATAATAATAAAAAAATTCTCCGAGAATCATGCATTAAATAAATTAAGTATCGTCCAATTCAAAATTTAGTTGGGATTAATTAATTACATGAATCATCTTTATCCACTACACTATATTTAGATCAGTTTGTCTCCAATATAATAGTTTGAGTTTTAAAGAAAATTACAGGCTAAAAGTAGAGATTCTCTAATTAACGTCACACTTATTTATATGCAAACATGCGAGTCTCTACCTTTAGATTTTCACTTCTATTTTGTTCTATTAAATACTGAATCAATATGTAAACGAGTTATTCGAAACAAATGAACATTCAGTTAATATTGACCTAACTTCTCTAATATACAAGATAGCCAGATTGGTCTGACACAGAGATACGATAGGAGAAATAATGCATATCGTACTTCATTTTTGTGCTGTTTCTAATTAAGGATTGGTCTCTAATTTATTTGGAGTCGATCCTATAAGATAAATATGCAGAACTGCAAACTTTAAGTAAACAAACTATCAATATTTTTTTTTTTAAAATTGTAAAAGTCAATAGATAAGTGGCAATAATAATCGGACCAACTTTTTCTCGTCACATTTATTTGTCTTCGGTGTACTTGCCAAAATTAAGGTTTCTTTTTTGCCCCTTTGCTAGTCTGAAACCTCTAAGGAGGACAAAAACAAAGGTTCACATGATGCTTTGGTGAAATGAACTAGACAAATAGTCCACTATTTACTCTTTGATTCTATCTCTCTGGTCATTTATTTGTTAATTTATGTTTTCTACCAAGGTACAGAGACAATTATATATTCAACAATTTGAGATTTTATGCCAATATTTCAGAGTGAAGCTCAATTTAGAATGCACACGCAGCTGATCAGATTCCCTGGATATAAGAGATATTTAATTCACGTAACCTAAAAACCTATGCGATAAATTAGGAAAAAAGGAAAAAGTAAAACAAAAGCTAAGGGAAGTTGGTGCGTAACCATTTCGTTATTTAATTGTTAGACAGATAACAAATTTTTTATTTAGTTATATCTTCAATAAGCCTCTTATGTGTAACACTGATTCTTTATCATGAGAAGTACGAGGAGATTTATATTACCTTATGGTGGTAGGGGCGGTCATGCGTAGTATAAATTTATATGTAAATCTACTAAGTTGCTACAAAATAGTATATATGAACCCATAACTTTAAAACCGTAATGATTTTAATGCTAAAATCCATAATTGTTAAACCCATAAAACTAAAATTCTGGAAATACTTATGTGTGGTGGTATATGACCATCTCGTCCAAAAATAAACTATTAGAGAAAATATATATAATTTGTTTTGCCTAATAATATCTTAAGCAAAGAGTAAAAAAGAAAATAAAAGGGAGTGGGAATCTTGCATGAAAGAGAAGAAAATAAGATTTTTCCGTTCAAGCTTAGCATCCCAATAGGAGGAGGATCCAGAAATAAACAGAAACGAAAGAAACTCCAAATTAGAGTATGTAATCAGAGTACATCCGATTTTTTAACTTTCTTTTTATCGTCCAAAATAAGTAATTTTTTCAGATTTTAATAATGAATTAATTATTTTTTTCTGTATTACTCTTGGAGTAAATAGTGTTGGAGTATGTGTTAGGAGTGTTTATAAGAAGAAATAGTAAAATTAATATGATCAATTTTATTACTAATTAATATTAAAACGTGAAATTTATAATATGTGTAAAAACAAAAAAAAAAAAAAAAAAAATTGCGTATCGTGGACTAGAGAGAGCAGGTAAGTACCTTAAAATCTGTGCGAATTGAAACTGGACTTGTTGTGAATTAAAAGAGACTCTTCAGTCTTCACGGACTATAATGAGCAGTCACGGATTGGATATTGAAGTTGGCGATGAATGAACAAACCTCCAATATTTCCATTTCAGTATTTCACAGCTAATCACTTTGGAATTCCTCCAGCAACGTGTTGCATTCTCAGTTCCATTTCAAGTAAATACCCCATTCACGGGTTGTACATACCATGCAGCTATAAAAACTAAACTATAGTATATATCAAAAACCAAGAACATAAGAAAAATAATGCAACTATCCTTTTTAGAACCCAAAAATTAAAGTCATGGGTTCAAAGATTTCAGCAATCTTCTTCATTTCTATGATTTTCATGTCAATATGTTTATCACCAGCTTATGCAAATTCGGGACAATGCCCATGTACTCCTCCTTATCCACCTTATCAACGCCCTAGTCCACCTGGCACGACTCCACGTCTGCCACATCCACCAAAATCTCCACGTCACCCTCATCCACCTAAGTCCCCTGGTAGGCCCCACCCTCCGACAACGCCACGTCCGCATCCACCAACCACCAGACCACCACCACATCACGGCGGAGCACCTCCTAGGGTTTTGCCGCCTATTGTCAGACCACCGCCAGTTGTAACACCTCCTGTCACAAGGCCACCTGGCATTTCACCTCCAGTCACTAGACCACCTGGCATATTACCACCTATAGTCAATCCTCCCGTTGTAACACCTCCAATCACTAGGCCACCTGGCATTCTTCCACCTATAATAAATCCTCCGGTAACTAGGCCACCTGGCATTCTGCCGCCTATAATAAATCCACCTGGCATTTTACCACCAATAACAACTCCTCCTGGAGGAATCCCACCACCTTCTGCTGGATATCCACCTTACACACCTCCTGGCGGCGGTGGTGGGCCCGGACATGGTGGCGGCGGCGGAGGAGGTATTCCGGGTATTACTCCAGCGCCGCCTGCCACGTGTCCTATAGATGCATTAAAACTTGGGCTTTGTCTTGATGTTCTTGGAGGATTAGTGCATATTGGGATAGGAAATCCAGTGGAACATATATGCTGCCCAGTGTTACAAGGATTGCTAGAGCTAGAAGCTGCGATTTGTCTATGCACAACAATAAGGCTTAAACTTCTTAATCTTAACATTTTCCTTCCATTGGCACTTTCAGTTCTTGCAACTTGTGGTTTAACTCCTCCTCCTGGTTTTATATGTCCTCCTCTTGTCTGAAATTATGTTGGTCCTTTTGTTGTCCGATCCACTGTGCACGGTGATGAGAGATAATATGCAAATAGTAGTTCCCTAGTATTGTTTTTTCGAGTTCGTGTCTTTGTTATGTTTTTGGTATTTCGCTCCCACAAATTGGATTCTGAAAGTGTGTAAAACTCAGTAATAATGTATTGGCGTGGGTTTCATGTTCATTTGCATGGAGTTCGTCCTTCATTCTTCTGCAACTTCGATTATAGTATATCTTTGTTGGTTCGATAACATAAAAAGGCGTTGGATATACCCAACTATTTACTAAGCGGGACACTTAGATTCTTTTAGAGTGAAGTACTTATACATGATGGTGGATCCAAATATGTTTAAAATCTGTGGGTTCAACTTTTAAAGTTTTGATATTAAACGCATTATATATTTAAAATTCTAGATTCATATGTAATATTTGTTGCATTATTTGTGAAGTTTTACATGTAAATTTCCATTTCATATTAAAAGCACTGGATTTGGATGAAACTGGTGGCTATATGACTATATCCGCCTTTGTACATGAGATTTTTCGATAGATAAAATGCGTTACCAGGCCGAGACGTTTATTCTTTTGTAGTTTTTTAGTTTTTCAAAGAAGTTAGATTTTTCTTTTTTCAAAATTTGAAAAGAAAGTTACATCTTCTTAAAAATACTTTGAAAACAAACAAAGTTGCAAAAATTGAAATCACTTTTCCAACCAAATTCCAATGTCAACTAAAACTTAATTATCAGTCGTAGTTTTAGACTTCCAAGTAGTTGCCAAATTGCAGAACCGCGCAAAACAAAGTTAGAAAAAGAATGTTGTTGAATTTTGGAATGTTGGACATCAAGATCAGTAAGTCTAAAGAGTATCCACCATTAATTAGCTAGTAATACATGAATTGACGTGAAATGTGTTCTCATTGTTATGAGAGTCTGAATTAGTACTATGCTGAATATACCTGTGGCTAATACAGTTCTACCAAAGCACCTTGGCCCCATTTATAGAACAAGCAGAGACAAATTGCTCTCATAAGTCCATTCTCTCACCATTCCGATCCCTTCGGCAAAAGAAAAAGGAAAAGTAAAAAAAAAGAAACGAAATCTTGAATAGAAATAAGAGCACGAGCTTCACTATTGTATGGCCAGGCGTCAAATTTAGCTCACTATTTGTATTAACAATATTTTAGTTATTCACGATACATACTATTACTGATGTATTCAGTATATTTCATTGGTTGTATTTACTGTTTTTTTTTATTGTATTTTAAAATTAAATATATTCACTGTTTATATTCTGTTCTATTTTAATATTTGTATTCAGTGTATTTCAATATTCATATCATGTATTCATGCATGAATATAAATGTATTCAGTTGTATTGAAACAATACAAACCTTCAAAATACATAAATACATGCAAAAAATAATGTATTTATGTAAAATACAAAATATTTGAGTGAATTTATTCATAATACAATGTATTTGTATCATAGTATGTGACTAAATAGCAAAGAAAAGAAGAAAGTTCGTCGAAGATGGCGCTTTCCAGCCAAGCAAAATATTGTATACATTGTATTAAAACTAAAAATGGAGACGAACAAAAATCCCTGCCCTCGAATCTTTTCCGGTGTAAAAAAATATTGCAGCATCCGTATAAAGAGGAATCCATTACAATATCCGGCGTAAAAGTCGATGTCTCTTTCTTTTTAATATTGCAGTATAAATCCATTGCAAATAAAAAACTTGCAGAAGAGATCCGTTGCATAGAAGAAAGCCGTTGTCTCAGAAGAGAGAGAGAGAAAGAAGAAATATTCCAAGAGAGAATTGTGTGTTAATTAAAAGAAAGAGAGAAGAAAATCATAAATAGCGTATTTCATGCCTCAATTGTAGTATATACCATAAATACATATTTGCTATAAAATATAAAAGGTAGTTATAAAAAGTAATATTTTAAAATAATTTTCATTTATAATAAATAAAGTGTACACCTTTGTTATAAGAGGTAAAATTTTCTTTATTAATTCAACTCATTAACCTGCATAAATATTGTTCAACCAGCTCATTTAACACCCGTAGGAACCTAGACAAACTATGAGCTTCCTATTTTCAATGTAATATCAGCGAGAATATTTATTGATGCTTAAGGCTTATATAAGAATCGGATGACATTTGTAATTTTACCCGTAAAACAAGATAAATCATAGCTCGGAAATTTAGAAGAATTGCGAGCGCTAGGTTTTGGACAATTTCTTGGAGATCAATGAGATTGATTCCGAGCCGGCTTTAGCATAAGGCAGCTAAAGCAAAGGCGCCTTAGCCCCCAAAATTATGAAGGCTCCATTTTTTACTAGCAATGAATTAATTTTTTCTTTAAGCATTGAGTACTTTTGATGAAAAAAATATAACATTTGTATAAAAAAGGAAAAGAAAATTTTGTTTTAATGATAGATTTTGACGGTTGAATATTACTTTCGGAAATAAGAATAGTGATCTTTCGAGTACAGGAGAATATATTTTGGAGATATAATATGAAGGAAAAATATCTAAGGGATCGGAAGTGCAAAAGACTACTCGATATAAATTCTAGAGCATTTTATACATTATGTGATTTTTATAATCTAAATTTGGTATATGTTATGACATGTTCGCAAGCTATATTATTCTTTGGAGTAGTATAACATACGTATTCACTATTTTCTCCTTTTATACTAAGCAATAGAACATTTGAAAAGATAGTGTACCGGGTCTAACACTTAAATCATCATCACAAGCACATTAAGAAAGTCATATTAAAAGTATAAAGCAATAAGATTTCAAATTCCACAAATAAGTCTTTATTGAAATGAGTAGAAGTTAGTGCGGATCCAAACACTAAAAATGAAGCTTAATTTTTTGCAATATAAGAGCTTGCAACTTTTGAGTAAAATTTTAGGCCTCTTATTAAATTTGTCTTTAGGCCCTAAATATAATTGAGCCGCCCCTTAATTGAGTATACTCATAATCTCCTATCTATTTTTGTTTACTAATATACCCATTGGATTGAATGTGTGCCTTTTTAAATGTATAGCTAACTCCTCTGCTATATTTAAAGTACTTAAGCACTTAATTAATATTTTTGATTCTCAACTAGGGGGATCTCACTAATCTATTTATAATTAAAAGTAAAAGAAAAAGCACTCTCATTAAATTAAGTGGTATAACCAGAAAAAGTCAAGTGGCATTATTACGATAAAATAAACTACCTTTCTAACTAAAAAGATATTTTAAATTTTAAATTTTGAATTAATTGGTTACTCTATTGAATTAATAAATATAAATTTCTTATAATTATCTATGATAAAAAATGAAAAATATTTAAAAAAAAATACCCATTCAAATTATGGAGTAGTTTCCAGTTGATGTTTTAAAATAATCTATCTATAATTAAAAGAAGAAGAAAAAACAATCTCATTAAGCCAAGTGCATAACCACAAAAAGTCAAGTGGCATTGTTAAGACAAAATAAACTACCTTTTTAACTATAATTATTAAAATATTAGTAGGTTTTATATAAAAATAATAAAATACTTATCTCTTTATACTTTTGATGAATTCAAAATTATAATTTAGTAAATAAATATTACATTATTTAAATTTTCAGTAATCTATAAAATGAGAAAACTAATCAAATATTACTGTAAAAAAGAATATACGAAAAGAGGGGGATAAAGATAATTTTATAATACTTACATTTTGAATTGATTAAAAAATAAAATATTAATAAATAACACTCAAAAATATTATCAATAAATTTAAGACAATCGAAGAATTTTAACAATATAATATAAGTTTAAAAAAAAATTCAAGAGTAAGAAAATATATATCAGTTATATTAAAAGAGAAGTAGTATCAAAATATTAAGCCAATTGACAAGTTAATAAAAAGTCACATTAGTAAATGTATAGTAGTAACTACTTGCTAATTTGACAATAAGAATAAATAAGGAGCAAACAATTTATTTGTTACTATATGAAATGTATCCTTTGAGTTTGTATAGATTTTGTTATATTTCTGCATACTGTGAGCACTTGATTTTTACCGTACCCGAAATGCTTTTATAAAAATCATTAAATAATTTTTTAGTTAATTATTAATCATTTTATGATTTTTATTAGGTGTTTAATTACTCAATTGTTAACTAATTAATTCATGAAAATACTCAAAAATATCATGCATTGCATTTAGGATTTGTTTTTACATTTTAGGACTAAGTTAGTAATTGTTGATTTCATAAAATTGAAAAAAAAAATCATAAAAATAGTGCATTTTTACACTCTTTTAGTTTTAATGTTTAAATCATAGAATCTAGCATTATGATAATTTTATAAATAGTTAATTTAGTTTAATGTCATATTTTTAAATAAATTAAAATTTTAATTGCTAAGTATTCTACTTATTAAAATTAAAAAGGATTTAAATAAATAATAAAAGAATATAAGTAGACAAGAAGAAAATCGGATTGGGCTAGAATTAAACTAGCCCAAATCATAAAACCCAAAGGCCCAATCCAGTTCCCCTTCATCAGCTCAAACCCGTTTTTCCTTTTTTTTTTATCTGGACCGTTGATCTCAACATGATCAACGGCCCAAAACCATCTTACCCTAATATATAAATACCTAAACCTAACCTAACCCTAAAACATTCCCCCCCAAACCCGCCGCATCTCCTCTTTTTCCTCTAGGGTTCCGTCGCAGCCCTTCACCTTAAACTCGTCCAAACTCGGACGAGTTCAACCCCACTCGTCCGTGGTACCCCTCTCCTTCTCCACGTACTCCTAGCCATAACAAACTCCTGACAAAAAATATTGCACTCAAGAGTTTAGTTGATTTGGGGACCAATTTCGGATCAAATGGGGACCGTGGATTGATTCTCAATCGATCCTCGCCTTCCATCTGTCCCGGTTTGGTTCTGAAAATGATTTTGAAGATTTTCGGATTTTGGGGGTGGAGGATTTTTCTCTATTTTTGCGGGTTTCTTGGAGCAGAAGGGAAATGATTTGGGTTTCTTTTAAAAAAAAAAAACAGAAAAATAAAATAGAGGGGAGAGGGTCGGTTTCTTCTATATAAGACAGATATGAGGTCGTTTGAGGGGGGATTTGAAAAGAAAGAGAGAGTGAAAACACAGGGCTAGAGAGAGGAGGTCCGAAAAATTGAGAAAAAAGAACACTACAGGAACAGAAATAGAGTTCCATTAGCTGAATTTCGGAATAGACTGGGACTAAATCTGGGTGTTGTTTTGAAGCAAATTCAATTGCTAGTTGCTTCTTGTTGCTCGCTTCGTCAAAGACCTTTAGAGTTTGCTTTATATAGGTACGTTTAACACCGCTTTGTAATTGCACAAATATGAATGATGATGCGTTGTCTGATTAATGGGAGTTTCGTATGAAATCGATTCTGTCATTTGTACTTATGTTCATTCCTGCTGCGTGAAGTACTGTTTTACTGGTTTTAGCTTACCTATTCATAGTCGATGTTTGTATTAATAGAAAGGTTGTTACTGTCGCTCGTTTCTGTTCATTTTACCATCGTCAGTTACCTCGTTTCTGTATTGAGTACTCACTGAGATTGCGATTGAATTAGGCCTCAGTTTACTGTTATCTAGTTAATAGCTACACTATGAACATTTGATGAACTGTAAACCATATCTTCAACTCAATCAAATAGAATAGATAATTGATGTCCTCGTCTGGTTTGTTCTGGTTGTTTTTTTTTTTTTATCTAAGAAGAAACCATGGCAGTTTTTTTTGGTTCACTCGGACAAGGCAGAATTAAACTGTCCCCTTCTCCCTAATCAATGTATAGATGCTATGCTTGAATCAATTGGCAACTGATAATTGACTGTTCTAACAAACATATTGTTGAAACTGTTGGAAACTGATGTTATAGTAGTTGTTTGCTGGAAATGTAGATACCCAGGTGCATAACATTGGGCTGTGGTTATCAAAATAGGCTCACTATAAACCGGAATCGGGTTAATTTATCAGAACAGTGGGTTATAATTATAATTATATTGTTTGGTCACCTGTGATTAATAATCAGCTTTATACTTATGAGAACTTATTGCCACATATATAGGTTCAGCACTTGTCCTTCGTTCAAAGTTTACAAAAACATCTATAGTGTGAATTGGAAATGAAATTTGACATACACTGTTAGTATGAAATCTCGGGCAACATATATAGTTAAACCTGTATCACTGGATTGTGCTTTCAAATGTAGCTATCTGGCAAAATTGATGTCGAAATTGGTTGCTATTCTTTGTTATCCGAAAACAGTGTCATAAAGATGTGAAATGCAGAACTTGTTGTTGTTAGAAGTTTAGTATTGCAATCAAAAATAGGTTTACTTCTATAAAACCAGAAGATGTAGTTACAAATAGAATCACGTTGAATAAATTGGGCCAGATCCGTTAATGGCTAATATTTGCAAACAGGTTGGCTGATTTGTACTGGATATAGCCCATTGTCCATAAGAAATGGGCCTACTATTGACATAGAATTTTTAGCAATACATAGTGTTATAAATTTTCATAAATTAATTAGAGCTGCGCCATACCAAACTAATTTACGAATATATGGCCCTCATTTATTAAACACATAGAAAAATCGAGGCGTGCTATTTAGCAAATTCCATGGCCCTCAACAAACTAAAATGCGTAATTTGCTTTAGGCGCGTTAGTTTATTAATTGAATTCCCTAAAACTCGGGTGCACATTTATGTGACCCAAATCCAAAATCTCAATGTTTAATTAAAAGGTGTTACAAATTATGGGGTGCATTTATGTGACGTAATTCGTGACATATTTTGATTAACATTGCAATTCTCCAATAATTTAAAAGAGGAAAAGCGGAATAAGGTAAAAATGCACTATAGGCTAATAACAGATATTAAAATTAGATAATAAGGCCGATTATAACGATTGAGCGACCGTGTTAGAACCACGGAATCCGAGGGTGCCTAACACCTTCCCTCGGGCTAACCGAATTCCTTACTTAGAATTTCTGGTTCGCAGACTTCAAAAAGAAAGTCGAAATCTTCCTCGATTTGGGATGAAAATAAATTGGTGACTTGGGACACCAATAAATATTCCAAGTGGCGACTCTAAAAATAGATTATATAATCTCATTTCGAATAATGTCACTTTAATTGGAAAAACTCATTTTATACATTTCCTCCCGAGGAATGTACGAAAAGAGGTGTGACACATACTATATTAAGTAATAAAATATAATTAATATTTATTAAAATAATATGATATATTAGATCATAATTTTATAAGATTAATATTCTATCAAATTATCCGCGCATCCCGCCTGAGACTTTAATAGAGGTCATGATTTCTAAATATCAACAGAGAGTTCATATATGATGAACGACAATACTCATTACACATTTTTTTTCACATAAGGAGAAAAAGCTTACAACAAGTAAATAGACTTTCTATATTGTGAAGTACAACAAGTCCATAATCAACTGTAAGTACGTCCCCTAGACAACCTTGTGTCAGGAAATACTAAGAGGAACTTATTTGACGCTACTTAATTCCACCAAATACACAACTAACCATAGCAACAAAGGAAACGAGAAGTTACCACACACTAGAATTTAACCTTACAGGAGAATTTCATTGCTAGGTTGATGTGTATATGTAAAAGCAACAAAATGAAATTCAAAACTCAAATCAAAATTTGTGGACGTAGATCAAGGACACTGGAAGCCAGATGGAACCTTTTTTCCACAAACATTAAGAAGAAGGCTTAGAGAAAGAGGGACATTAAGGTTAATCCCAAGAATGTTGGCTTTAATAGCAGTGCATAGGCAAAGAGCAGCGTCAAGATCAGCAACACCTTGAATGAGAGTGCAACAAGGTTTTTTTGAAGGATTACCAATCACAAGTCCAAGCAAATTGCCAAGAACATTAGCACAAACACCTAATTTTAGAGTATCAATTGGGCACTTGCCTTTGGATGGACTAGGACTTGGTTTTGGTTTTGGCTTTGGTTTTGGTTTAGGACTAGGGCAAGTGCCACATGCACTCACGAGGGAGAAAAAGAGAAGGTTGACAAGAAGAAAGAGAGCAAGAGAAGTAGTTTTCTTAGAAGCCATTTCTAAGAATCTAAAATTTCTTTAATGAGTGAAATAGCTACTAACTTTAGTAGTTATAAGTATGTATTTGTTTTGTTTGATATTGCAAAGATTATAGAAGGTGGGTTTATATAGGATGCAAAAGTATGAATTAGAGCAAAAATAATAAAGAAATTAAGTTCCAGAAACCATGTGTCCCCAAGGTTTTAGCTGGCAGCACAAGCAAAGATATTTACTCAAAATCTCTTGAATGCATTATTAGCCACATAAGGTGTTGCAATTTGCCATGTACCTCGCCAATGTCTACATCTATGGATAAAACATAGAAGATGTATATGTAAATATAACGAATTATATATACTAGTAGTATAAAAAAATTTAGATTATCATAATAGTAGGTTAGTTATCACTTTTATCCGAATATTTATAAATTAATACTTATCGAGAAATTTATTCATAATAATACAATAAATGATCTGATTGTGTAAATATTTTCACACTATCAGTGCTTTCTCTACCATGAGCTATCACTTCAACCGTAATATTATAAATCATGGTATAGAGACAAATTAGTTAATTAATAACTAGTATTTTCACTGTTAAATAATTAAAGGAGTTCCTGTTACTAGCAACAAAAGAAGTAAAGATGGAGGTAGTTCCTAGCGCCCATATACTTTGGGATACCAAAAAAATATAAAACAAAAAAAAACCGGTGCTATTCCAATTTTATTTGTTTTAAAATAAAATATTGCAGCTTGTTCAAATTAAGATAAAACTAAAATTTTCCTACAACCCTAATGTATGAACTTTTGTAGATAATTAGATTCTCGTTTTTTTTTCCTTTTCCTCAATATGTTAAGAGTGATCATGCATATTTACTGGTCTTGATTTTTTGTTCCTTTTTCTTTTTAGTTGGCGTCCTAGTTCACTAATTTGATGCGTTTATTAGTCTTTGCCGTAAGTAAGATCAAGTTAAATTCTTCTTTCTCTCTGTCTTGTACAATATTCTTCTACCTCCTAAAGGACCAAAAGTTGTTAATTACTTAGCAGAAGTTCTGAGAAGTGACTCTGCTTCGCTTGAACTAATGGTCCACGGAATTCTTGTATTTTATTACGATGCATATTAGTGGAGTACTATATAATTTTTTCTTTCTACGAATAAAAATTTCTGAGTGTAAGGAAATGGTTAAAATAAAGAGTGGTGACATTTGATTAAGGTTAAAGAGATGCATAATTGCATATACCTTTTTTTTTATAGGTTTTGTTTTGTTTTTTCTGGGTTGTATTATTGATCATTGCTCGTCTTAAATTCTGTAAGGTTGTCACTTTTACCTAAAAGGCAAACATGGTGTCAAATCATGCTTAATCATTTCATTCCCTTGATCCAGATGAGCAAATGAGGATTGGTATAGCTGAATTTGTAGAGAATATTTTGACGATTTAGTGACTGTTAATCTTCTTTGGAATTTTGTGTGATTAAATTTGGACAAATAGAATAATTATATAATAAGTTGAAAGTTTGGGCATTTCCATGTTGAAATATCTGGCTCAAGTTGCATTTTCTGATAGCTCTAGTGGGAAACTGCGACTTTCTTGAATCACGGGCACAATCGGATTCTACCATGGGCTCCACGTTATATAAAATAAAGCATATGTAAAAATGGATTAAGTTATGGAGTATATACCAATAATATAAAAAAGAATATACTATTAATGCAATTCAATAGGCTATATATACTAGATAATTTCTTTACTTTTCAGTTTATCATAATAGACTTGTTACAAAATGTTTAGTACTTTTTATGGTAAGTCAGTGTATAAAATAATTTAGGAAAATAACCTAGCAATACTATAATAGAAACTTATTTACCACTTTTCTTTAGATTCCTTAAAAGTTATGTTCTCTATCTATATTTACTATATATATATATATAAACAAAACCTTAATAAAGAGAGCACCTTTAAAACTAGGATGTAACTGATACAGCCCTTCCCTCTCCCCTCCCCCACGTCAGAGCCCCCC
>MCJB01032215.1:97783-119426 GCA_002018475.1 Nicotiana obtusifolia | reverse complement strand
GGGGGGGGGGGTAGGTTAGGGTTCGGACATATTTAAGGCAAAAACAAACTAGTTCCGAACCGTTGGATTTGTGAAGATCAACGGTTCGGATGGAACCTTAGAAGGTGAAACGGGGTCGTTTGGGGTAAACAAGGGGAATTATATTGGGCTGGTCCGGTTGCTTTTCAAATTGGGCTGGTTTAAGTATTAAAATACCAGCCCAATCCAATTTCTTTATCTTTGTTTGATTTTCCAACTTTATTATTGATTATTATTATTACTTCTTTTAGTTTTCTCTCTTTTTTAATTTTAATTTTAAAACTTAGAAGACTTACTAATTAAACTCCTAAATTACCTAAAGGTGAAATTGAGCTAAAATAACTATTTATAAAAATTAAAACAATGCTAGATTCTAGGAATTAAATATTAAAACTAAGAAGAGTGTAAAATGAACTATTTTTATGATTTTTCAATTTTATAAAACCAACAATTACTAATTCAATCCTAAAATTATAAAAATAAATCCTAAATGCAATGCATGATATTTTTAGGTATTTTCATGAATTAGTTAATTAACAATTAAATATGAGTAATTAGAAAAGTCTAATAGAATTCCTAAAATGGCTAATAATTAATTAAGAAACTATTTTATTTGATTTATAAGAGTGTTTTGGTCACGGCAAAAATAACATGCTCACATAGAGCGGGTGCTGCTATTGCCTGTGTGTAGGGCCGTCCCCCACTCCCGTCCCGGGGCGCTAAGGGGCTTTTATTTTTGGGACAGAAGGTAATGTTCTGCCGACGCCTCAAATTAAGCTTTTTATTGCGACATGCTATGGTTTCTCTCCCATTGCTAGTAAGTTGATGGGTCGCGCGCCCGGCATGCATGTTTTGGTCTTGTGTGTTCATAACTCAAAATAGGTGACCTAACGACCGCCGCCCGACTAAACATACCAATTGTCACTAGATTCATATGAGCTCTCTCTCTCTCTCTCTCTCTATATATATATATATATATATATATATATATATATATATATGTATGTATGTATGTATGTATGTATGTATGTGTGTGTGTGTGTGTGTGTTTTTGTGTGTGTATATTATACATACCTCCACCAGCTATTTTTAATATAAAAGGTTAGATGGACGGCTATTTGGGTTAATTCTTCATATTAAATAAGTATTAAGAAGATAAAGGTTGATGATTTAAAGAGTAAATAGGTATTTGACCACCGAAAGCTTGAGAAATCTAGTTCTGTGACCTTCTGAGTATAGAAATAGTTGATTGATTTTTTATTACAGATAAAAGAAACATAACTTTATTAGGTAACTTCAAATAGTTGAATAACAATTTGAGTAATGGATTCTCTTTTTGTTAGGCTTGTAAAGCCTCATTGTAATTCGAATATTATTAGTTCTTTTTATAGCAACTAGGGCTGTTCAAAATTGAAGCATAACCGATAATCAAACTACAAAATTGACTTATTGGTATCGGGTTACAGGATTAACGGTTGGTGCACGAATTAAAATTTTATAAAAATAATTTATCGGTTTGGAGACGAATTACTTAATTTCCTTATCGGATAGTCCATTAACCCGTTAAGAATTATTATATTTATATTTTTACCCTTATGTATTTATTTTATCTAACTAGTTTGTCGCATTTTACCAGAACTACTTTGTAGCATTTTAAAGAGTAGAGATGCTACTTTATGATTAGAGAGCAGAATCAGTTGGAATAAGACAAAATCGTGTGAGAAGATCGAAGAGTACAATCTCAGTCATAACTAGTTTATGAGTTCAAACTTGTTACCTTAATTTTGCATTTTCAGTAGCTTTTGAGTCTTTTGGATGCGCTATAAATAAGAATTGTAATTTTGTGGCTTCCCTGATCTGTATACTTTAGTTTTGTGCAAAATTTTAGGTGTTAATAATAAAGTATTATAATTGCCAAATTTTGGTCTTTATTTAGAGAAATATATATTTTTAATCGATAAATCGTTGATAATTGCCAACCCGATATCAACCCGTCCGATATCTTAACGGTTGACTAGCGTATTAGTATATTTAATAGCCGATAACGAATAAATTAAACCGTTAAACATAAATATTCGCTCAGTCCACTTGATAAACAGCCCTAATAGCAACTATCAAAACAATGCTAGTGTCTGTGCTAGCTCTATTTCATGTGATGATGCATATTATTAGTATATAATATTCCCCTTTTACCAAAAAAGAAAATAAAAGAAAGCTATCAGAATTTAGAGGACATCGATCGATAAGATACGAATTCTATTATCCATTTACTGATTTACAATGATGAGAAAATATTTCATGTTCCCTTCTATATGTCTATAATTAGTTTTTACGTTTTGGATGTTAATCTATCGGCAGGGCTCCTCCCCATAAAGGTGGATTTTTAAAAACAATGTTCACACTATTAGCAGTAATCAGCAAAGCTTGTTTCGTTCGCCCTTAATTAAGGCCTTAGACGATTGAAGTTCAATAAAAAGTATTTCGATCTTATACCCCACATCACAACACAATGGGTGAAGCGTTGGAAATTTAATGAGAGGGGCGACGGTGTTGGTCGTCGCAAATACTATTGACGTAATTACGTAGTAGTTTTTGTATGAGCAATACATTTTAACTTGTTATATGTTTTTTTTTCTTTTCTATATTATCAGATTAGGCTTATTATTAAAAAGTTAGTGTTGTTGTAGTTTATTTTAATCTCATAGTGTAGAAAAATTACTCAGTACAGTGTCCGAGTAGAGAAGTTAAACTCTATTAATTTGCAAAGATTGTAAATTAAGAAAACGACTTTTAAGGAGAGGTGGGCTATGATGGATTCTGAAGCTGAAAATTTATGAACAAATGATCTTATTTTAGAAATTTACTTTTGAAGAGTTGGGGAGGGATCTACTTCTTTCGTTTTTTAATTGTTTTTTTCTTAATTTATCACAGTGCATCATTATCATTAATACAATATAGGGGTCAGCCAGAAACCTTATCCGTACTGTGTGGCTTCCAAATTTAGACCAAAAAATGAGTGACCAAACGAATAAAAATACATAATAAGTAGAGGGGAAAAAAAGCAAAAATATTATCTCGAATGAGAACCGCCAAAATTCATACAAAGAAATACGTATAGTATAACATTTTATTCAACATGACACACAAACAATTATACAAATAGCGCAAGCGGTGCCCTCCAACAATGAAAAATCCAAAATAAAACATAAACCTAACCCCATGAGTAACGGGAAACAAATTGAATATTTTAAACTGCCAAACAAATGAAAATCCAGAAGCATACTCAGAAAACAATTTAAAGAAAAAGTTGAAAAGACCATTTAGGGACAAGTGAAGCCCTTTGGAACGTCCTTACTGCAAACATTAAGAAGTAAGCTAAGGGAAATAGGGATATTAAGGTTAATTCCCAAAATGTTAGCCTTAAGGGCAGTGCAAAGGCAAACAGCAGCTTCTAAATCCACAAGATTTCCAATAAGACTGCAGCATGGTTTTACAGGTGGAGTTCCAAGTGTAACATTTAGTAAACCGTTAAGCACATTGGCACAAACACCTAGTTTTAAGGCATCAGTTGGGCATTTTCCTTCTGAAGGAGAAGGGTTTGGTGTTGGTTTTGGTTTAGGGTTAGGGCAAGTGTTGCATGCACTGACCACAGTGAAGAAAAGGATATTGAATACAAGAAAGAGGGCAAGTGACTTAGCCATCTTGCAAGATTTGCTAACTAAAGAGATATATAGAGAAATTAAACGTAAAATGTATTGAACTCTGACGATGAAGAATGTAAAATATGGTTGGCTTTTTATAGGCTGCATGTATAAGGAGGGAGATTAAAGGAATAATAAGAGAACAATTTAGTACATGTGTTAGTCAGGAATTTAGGCTGGCAAAGAATTAGCATATATTTGGGTAGATCTAGGAAGCATGTGAAGTAAGGAAAACAAGTTGCCATGTTCCTCGCTGAGTTCCAATATCCAGGAATTTTAATTGTTTTATTTCGTTCTCTTATCAATATCTTACAAATATACCTGCACTTTGTGGCCCGTGAATTTTCCCCAGCATGTGCTACGCAAATTAGTACTAGTATTCATTAAGACTTTGAAAACATATAACATAAGGAAATAATTTAGGGGAATGACAACCTGCATATGCATTTACAGGTTAATTGCTCTCTTTGCTTCTTCAATTAAGATAATGAAAAATGGTCCACCAAGATAGTCTAAGCCCAACGTGAGTTTGGATGGGGATTAGTGAATGAATCAAAAGAGAAATCGGCACGGTATAACTGCTCTCAAACTAATATATATATATATATATATATATATATAAACATAGTGAGTAGTCTATATGTCCCAAATTAAATGTTTTAAAGATTAAAATTGTAAGATTATATATTAATCTTATTATTAGTTCATTAGAAAATTTAATTTAGTTTTATACTAGTTAATTCAATTACTGTTAATGAATTACCGGTACTTCAAAAAACAATCCAACTGTCTTTGAAAGTCAAATTAAATTAAACCCTTAGGGGTTGTTTGGTTTGATACTAAGTTATGCTGGAATTAATTATGCTGAAATTAGTTATTCCTGATATATTTCTTATTGACTGTTTAGTATATTGTATTAATCTAAAATCATCAATTTTATTGCTTTATTTTGAGATAATTTATCCTGAGATTATTATTGTAATAAGTTATGTATAAAAATTTATATTATTTACACAAAAGATTAATCAATTTGACCTCGTAATCCGAAAAGATTCACTTGCCTAATGGTAAATGATGATAAGTAAATGTGTTAGGAATATGTGCACCAGTTGATGTATGTTGACATGAGTTTAAGTTGATATACATCGTGTAAAGAATTTTATTTATTATTTATAATTAATCTTGAAATAAAACAAATTGTCTATTACAACAAAGGAAACCTGATTGCACATTAATTTTGACCCGTCTTACATATTTGGCATAGAAAATCATGATTTTTCAAAGGTGGAAAGCTTGATAACTAGTTGTCAAAATGTTATTATAAAATCATATAAACGATTTTCCATTACACCATAGGAAAGTTAGCGAAGGAATATTTTTTCTTTTATAAATCTAGTGGCTCATTGTTTGATAAGAGAATCAAAAAAATATGCTTGTTTTTTAACTGAAAGTATGCTCCTAGTCTCATTGTAAACTTGTTGATTTCTGATTGAAGTTTATAAAAGTCTTTATTTGAATTTTAAAAAAAACTGATACAAGTCCTGGTTAATGTCTCACTAAGATTTAAGCGGGAAATTAAAAATATTTCCTCATTAAGAAATACAGAAATAAATCAATCAAAAGAAAAAGGATGCCAGAGAAAACACCTACACGAAATCTTCTTAGGTTTTGGTCCAAATCAAGGCTCCCAATTCTTCTTTCTCCTCACCACATCGGAACCGACATCGGCAGTCTCCAAAAATCTAAGTCTCTCCGAATCCAGCCTCTCAATAATTCAATTCTGTTGCAGCCCTTACCGCTGAATACAAAGCAGAGGCTTTCGCAGTTTAATTTGCCACAATTCTGTAAGTTCAACATTTTAAGTTTAGAACGTGATCCTCCTCATCCCATCTCATATTTCCTTATTTTCTAATGAAATGGAAACCCAAAAAAAAATTTCTAACTTGGACGAATCCTAGATGCAGTTTTCTCTCAATTATGATTTTCTAGCACTAAAAGAAAAAATCACTCTAGTGTTTCTTGGGTGAAAATATCATAGATCAAAATATAGAGAGTACACGTTGTGGGTATGGTTACCTCTTAATTTGAGCTACAAAGTGACAAATTAACACCCCTGTACTGATTATGCAGCTAAGACTACCTATTGGCCAGAAGTAGGATAACACCCCTCCCTGTACATGGATGTATGAAATGAGCTTCCAGAAAGAGCAAAAAGTTACAACCTTTGTATAATACTGAAACTTTTTTCTTCTTAGTCCGTTTCAAAGGAATAATATCTTTTTCTATTTGGTAATAATTTTACTTTAACTTTTTTATTCTGGGATGATTTCTGACCATACAAATTTTTACGGATTGTTTTAGACCATAAATCTCAAATTCTTTTTTTATTTCTTAAATTTCGTACTTAATCAATTACCTTTTCATAAATTGGGACGGATGGAGTAAGTTATATGCATAATCAACAATGAAATAGCCTTTTTTTGGGTCTATTCCTAAAGCTTGGTAAACCAATTTGAGATTCATATAGGAAATCATGTTTGAACGTAAAAGTATGAAATAAAATCCCCGTAAAACAAGAATGCCAGATCGTTACTCGAAAGAAAACCAAAGGCAATCTGAGCAAACCTTGACAAGGAAGGGTGACGCCCTAGCCATCTAAGCTTAAATGATACTTTTAATTTGATGTTGGCATACTATAGTTTAATAATCTAGTCACGGGCTACACAAGAAAGAGCGAGTGGGATCACTAGAACTTTAATAAGATTAAAATTATTCTTCTCATGAATGTGGCCAAAGATCCCCACGTCAAATTGTTGTAGTTAGTACAGTGTTTTCTTGTGTCTATACTGACTAAACTACTCTTGTTTATTTATTGAAAAAAAATTTCTAGTGGAACCATCTCTTGTGCTAAGTATAATTTAGAACACGAGAGCTTGATTCTGTTCCATTTTATGTTGCAAATTTCCTTATTAGGGCACATAAAAGAATTGCACATTTCTAAATTTGAGAAAAATAATAATTTTATACTCTCCATTTTATTTTTAATGACATGTTTTCATAACTACATAAATCTCATGATATATTTTAGGCCACAAGTTCCGAAAGTCTGTCTCTCTTTAATTCCATGCTCAATCAAATTGCGCATATCAATTCAAACGCGGGAATATTAGTTTTGGTGGTCAGTATTGATTCACAAAAACTCGTTTTGCTCCTATGACAACCAAAACTTATATCTGTTTATACAATATTTGATGCCCAGGAAACAAATCACTTCTTAGTTCCAGCACCATCGGCTTTTATGTAATTGTACAAACTCATTACTTTAATCTTATACTTGTTCTGTTCTGTAAAATTGACCCGACTGAATCTACGTGTTGCCTGCAAAATAAAGGAATTCGACTAAGATGCTACCGATGAATGCAACCGTAGCACTATGTGTGAGCATTTGGTATTTCTCATCTTAAATAATTCTAAAAACAAATGGAAGAAGTTTAACTTTTGGAACATTATCATAGTTTACAATATTGATATACTTCATGCGTTACTTGCTAGTGAAATAATATGTTTTCGACTTCGCACTAATTTATGAGAAATGCATTTGTTGTATTCTTTTAAAAGTCTATTAAAAAAAAAAAAAAAACGATCTACCGTAACTATCCCTAAAAAGTTCAAGTTAGCTTATATTGTGTAACATGGCTTCACTTGAAAGAGAGGCTAAACTAGGATCAGTCAAAAGCAGCGTTAAGTGTGGAGAGTTTATTGGGCCTAATATCTACGGGTTGATAATGGGCCATTTTGGAGCAAAAAGATAGCCCTGATCGAAACTGGACCCAAACTGAAATGAGATAAATAGCCGGCAGATTCACTATTTGTTTTTTTCTGGCCGATATATATAAATTATACATGGTTATACACATATTATACATATATTACACTTTTGCTGGCCATTTTAAGTTTAAGCAGTTCGATGGCCGGCTATTTAGGTCAATTCTTAAACAAAACAGAAGTCCACTAAATTGGGGTTTCCTATAAGCTTGTCAATTTGGACCTGCACTCCGTTATAAAAGATATCTTCATACAAATAATCGATCAGATTCACTTTTTACTTTCTGGTATATATAGATTTTTTAAACTTACCATACATGATTATACAGTAAAAATTGCATGGGGCGCCCTATTTGGTTGCTCCTTTTTAACTTGTATTCGTTTTATTTTTCCGTTCGCATCCGTACCTGTTGTTTTGTTAAAAGCATTTAAAAAGAAGATTTTGCCCTTCTTTAATAAAAGACTATTGACAACTATAGACTGCAGGATAAAACTTCAGCATGTTTTGGTATGAAGTTTTAGCAAATGAATTAAATAACTTCAGCATGCATTAGCAAAAACTCTTTAGAAAATTACATACTGCAAGACAAAAACTTAAGCATGTTTAGTCTGAAGTTTTAGCAAATGAACTAAAAAACTTCAGCTTGTTTAGACTGAAGTTTCGAATAAAACTCATGCCAAAACTGTAGACTGCAAGACAAAACTACAACATGTTTTGGTATGAAGTTTTAGCAAATGAATTAAATAACTTTAGCATGCATTAGCAAAAACTCATTAGAAAATTTCATACTGCATGACAAAAACTTAAGCATGTTTAGTCTGAAGTTTTTAGCAAATGAACTAAAAAGCTTCAGCATGTTTAGACTGAAGTTTCAGATAAAACTCATGACAAAATTGTAGACTGCAGGATAAATAACTTCAGCATGCATTATGTCATGGGCGGCTTTCCAGCCTCGCCCCATGACCCCTTGGACGCGCCCCATGGCGTCCTGGCAAGCCTCTCAAAGCCTAGCGCTACGGTCGGCCCCGTGGTCTTGGCCGCGCCAAGTGACAAGTGCGCAAGTGCCTCTGTCGCCCCACCAACACTCTTTGCCGGCGCCCAGCGGCTTGCGAGTGTCAACAATGCTGCGCGCGCAGACAATGCCGCACAGACAAGCGATGCCGCGCGCACAGCCAAGGCCGCGCGCATCCATCATGATCCAAGCACAAGTGCCAGCGCCCCGCCGCGGGCCATCATCAATAGTGCCGCGCGCGCAGACAGCAACGCGTGCGCAGACCCTGATCCTCAAGACAAAGTTGCTGCCATTGGACTTAGTTATTCTACATCATAGAAGACTAAGTTCCTTTCATTGTAAATATAGAATATGTTTACTTGTTTTATATTCATTGTGCTCCTCGAGCTCATTTAGGTCTACTCTTGTAATTTTGGTTTATTTATTTTAAGCATTATTAGGGGGGTATCAGCATTCAAACATTTTCAGCAAGCATTCAATTCTCTGTACTGGTGTCTCGCCCCCTCGACACCGCATTAGCTTTGTAATAGCTTTCAGCATTTTCAATACAATCATCAAAAATTCATCAAAAGCTTCCGCTGCTCTCAATTCTCTTGTTGCATACGAAATTGATTTTCCCGCACGGCACTGACAATCTAGTCTAGCGTGCGGAGGGGACCTCAGTTGGCGGACGGCAATCGTACTGACATCGATTGCCTAGCCTTACGCTACCCTTCCAAAGCATCTCAGGAAGGCGTCGCGTAACAATTAGCATGAAGTTTTAGCTTCAATGTGAAACAATTTCATGCTATATTAGCATGAAGTTTTAGCATCAACATGAAACAACTTCATGCTATATTAGCATGAAGTTTTAGCTTGTATTTGATTAAAACGTCAGACTTCAACGTGAAACAACTTTTTTCTATATCTTTCACGCATTAGAGTTGAAGTTTTGAAAAGTTTTTGAAGATCTATAAGTGAAAACTTCAAGCTATATCTGTCAAACAACTTCATGCAAGTGTTATTCTAAAAATGAATCTGGTTCAAGTTTCTAATTTTTGATAAAGCTGCTGAGAGGAGAGGAGATTGTTTTTCACGAATGAGGTTGCAGACGTGATTAATGCGTGATGCAGGTTTTATATCTTTAGTCAGGGGTATAATTGTCATATTATTACAGACTTTTCATCAGCTAGCTACCAAATCAATAATTTTTAAAAATAGGGTACAGGTTAAAAGGTGGCACAAATATAAGGTACGCTTGCAAATTATTCGATTATACACATGTTATATGTGAATTATACGTATATTAGACATTCACCGGCTATTTTTTAGGTGGATGGTTATTTAGGTTAATTCTTCTGTAAAATATTGGCTCCTACGCTTTTAACAAAATTCAGAACCGGGTCGCAGAAGAATTATGTAAAACAAATTTTAACTGTATATATAAAATTAGACATTCCCCCTCCCCCCCAAAAAAATAGGGGTGTGGTGCACGATATCAATATGGTCATCAACTTTAGAAGTCTTTTTATTGAAATTTTAAGGGTTGAGTATGGTTGTATTCTGAAATTTGATTTCCACCAAGATAAGATTTTCACTTGCATTAAGTTAAAATACATTTTTAGTTGAATCATTCACAGACTGAACAAAAGTTGTTTTTAGTTAATGGAAAGTGGTTAACACTTAGCAGTATAAAGCTTTTAACAAAGCATAGATATACACTATCTTTTAACTTATCAATAGAACTTTTCTACCCTAACGAAGAATATTTTAAGAGAGAGAATGAGCGTGGTCCAAATAGGAACATGGTTTCCCGTGGAAGCAGGACAAATTTTTGGTGGAATTGTCTTATAGGATGGAGCCTACTGTTTTAAGCAAAATTAAAGTTATAGTGTAATCGTATTAATTTATTTCTGTCAAAGTGGAGTAGAGTTCAAACCTTGCCAAGAAGATTGTAATATACGGGTTCATGAAAATCGATTAGCTTTTGCACAGGCTTTCTATATGTATTAAAAAATTTACTAAATAATTATTACTATTGAAAACAGTCTCTCTACTTTCATAAGGTAAAGATAAAATTTGCCTACACATTACCCTTTCCAAATCTCATGATATGAGATAATACTGAATATACTATTGTTAATTATTACTATTTGATTGTAAATCTAATAATTATTGTTAACTTGAGATAGCTGTCGAAATCTATTAGCTTCAAATCTTGAATCTTCCTATACTTCTTGCTTCCTCTACTCCCATTGTGGACCTAATTATAACACTAAAAAAAGTACTCTTATTTTAATTTTTTTTTTTTTTTTGAAAACTATAATCCTATTTGTTGAAGCACTGCATCATTCGTTCAAGTGGATGAAATCTGCACTTTAAGAAAGAATGACACGAACTACAAGGCCAATTGGGTAGTCACGGGTGTGTTTTCTGTACCTATTGGTCGGTCTTGTGATACCCAAAATTGATAAAATACCAGCCCACTAACACAATAAACTTTCAAGAAAATGTCTAGACAAAAGTTCTGCGAAGTAATTTGAGCCAGAATCTCTCTGCTTTAAATTATTTGCCACCTTTATTCCAGGCTAGCGTTAGTTCACATGTCTGCATGCATGCCAAATTCTATGGTCATACGCCACAAATTTGCCTATAAATACGCACTTCGTTTTCTCTAACACTAAAACTAAAAAATTGTACTAATACAAAACATAAATCCTCTGCTTCGTTATGGATTCAAAGAGATACTTAGTTACTCTCTTTTTATTCTTTAACATTCTTTTCTTTACCCTTGTAAGTGGCTGCTGGAGTGGCTGCAATAATCCACCAACTCCGAAACCAAATCCGAACCCGAACCCAAATCCTAACCCTAGCCCATCAAAGGGACACTGCCCTAGAGATGCCCTAAAACTGGGTGTCTGTGCCAAGGTGCTGAACGGACCCGTCGGAGCCGTCATCGGAACCCCACCGGACATGCCTTGTTGTTCCGTATTAGGTGGGCTTTTGGATCTTGAAGCTGCAGTTTGCCTTTGCACTGCACTGAAAGCCAACATCCTTGGAATCAACATTGATATTCCCATTGCACTAAGCTTGCTTATCAATACTTGTGGGAAAAGTCTACCATCTGACTTCACTTGTGCCTAAGCTATAATGCTTCTCTTTTGAGTCGCCACGAATAAGTTTTAGTGACAGGACTATTCTTAACGACCATTAGCTTTTGCACAGAAAATACTTTGTGATGACTACTTCATTTTCTGTGGTGATTAAATTCTCATTGTTTGTATGTTTGATGAATTATTTCCCTTTGTTGTTTTAGCATTAGAGGAATTTGTTTTCCTATTTTAGTTTGTTGAAGTTCATGTTGTATTTTAATTCTTTGTTGTTGGGACTTAGGAATGAGCACTTGATAATTCGGACGAAGGGATTGTTCTTCCATCTCGTTTGTAATTCACTAGTGCTTCCTTTATTGACTTGATGAATTTCTGATTCACAAGTGGCTTCTAAGTTCTCCTTTAATTTGTGTATCTTTTCTTGCTGCTATTTTCAATGATTTGGGAGAACAAGTAGACTAGGGCACGATAATTGATATGCTAGTAGTTACTCCCTCCGTTACATTTTGCTTGTCCTAATTTGATTTGGTACAAATTTTTAATAAAAAATAAGATCTTTTGTAGTCCTAATAAATATTCCTGTGGATATATTTTTTTTTTGAAATTTATGATATTAAATATGTCATATATGAAATTTATATGGTATAAACATTTCTTATTAAGAAAATATTGATATGTCATTTTTTTTAAACGAATTAACAAAAAAAATAGTGCCCAAACACAACATAACAGACTACTGTTCATTGAATGGTCTAATTAGTTTTCGCGTGCATGGGGCAATGCCTACAAGGAAGAAATCGTCTTTATTCCTTCTATCTCAACATAGACTCTTTTGCTTCACAAGATTTAATCTAAGTCAGTAATTTTAATTGACAGGGTGTGTTTGGTATGAAGAAAAATATTTTTCAAAAAATACTTCTCAATTTTTTCATGTTTGATTGGCTTTAATGTTTTGAAAAATATTTTTCTTATGAGCTCATTTTCCTCCAATTAGAGAAAATGTTTTCTTTCATTTCAATAAAACGGGTACTTTCTTTTCATGAGGTAGAAAAAGTATTTTCTTTCATTTCAACAAATTAAATATTTTCTTTCCTGCAATAGAGAAGTATTTTTTTCAACAAAATGAGTACTTTCTTTTCATGATGTAGATTAAGTATTATCTTTCATTTCAACAAACTGAGTAATTTCTTTTCATGATGTAGAAAAAGTATTTTATTTCATTCAACAAAATGAGTAATTTTTTTTCATGTTGTAGAAATGATACTTTCTTTTTCAACAAAAAAAGTATTTTCTTTGGGGTTGTGTGAATTTTGAAAAGAACAATTAAATTCTTGAAGAAAATAGATTCCGCAGGAGGGGAGGGGGGAGGGGAGAGGGGGAGGAGTACAGAAACGTGAGAATTTTGGGAAAGGTGGGTTGAGGAGAGTAGCATAAAAAAATATTTTCCTAAAAATATTTATACTCACTAACCAAACACTAGAAAATATTTTTCGAAAAAAGTTTTCACTCACCAACCAAACAAGGAAAAATAAGTGACAAAAGTACTCGTTTTCGAAGAAAATATTTTCTAAGAAAACATTTTCCATGAAAAACGTTTTCCTTCGTGCCAAACACACTCTTAAAGGTGCTCTTTTTGTGACTTCTATATGAATGAAATTTACATCTAATACTTTTTGTCTACCTTTCTAATATCTAACTTTTAATATAAAACTTAAATTGCTTACGTTTTATTATGGAATAATGATCAAAATAACCCAAATGAAAAGTACTCCCTCCATTCCTTTTTATACGTCACTGAGAAAATTGTTTTAAATATTTGTTATTTTAGAAAATCAAGACGATATGAACTTTTTTCTCCAAGTAATTTTACTCTTTCTATACCAAGAAGGCATACTGTCATTAATTACTTATTTAAGGAAAATATAAGGGTAATTTAATCATATGTTTGAATTTTGGACCCAAAATAAAAGCAAGAACTGAATTTTAATTCCGGTAACTGTCATTTCATGAGAACTGTATTTGTGGATCTTCATGGTTTTTAAGAAAGGAGAAAAAGGTAAGAGAAGAGAGGCGGAGTAAAGTCACTGGAATTTGGAGAATAGAACTTAGAGTTTTAACAAAATATATATTCCTTTAAAGATTATCAGTGTTATATGATGTCCATTTTTTTTCTTTATACAAGAAAAAAATATATAAAGAGAAAAAAAAAGAGGAAAAGAAGTTAACTAGGAGTATAGCCATTCTCCTCTACTCCTAACCTATTTATTCTACGTGGTCTCTGTTATTTTTTTATTTGTTTCTTTCAGTCTAAATAATTATAATGATCGACTAGCTCTTTCAACCTTTGACTGATCAATAGAAAAAATAATTAACAATAACCCACTGATCGACTAGTTATTTTTTTCTCACTATGTTTGTTTTATTTATTTATGAAGATATTATGTAAAATGTTATAAATAGCAAAACCAACTCATAAGATTAAGAAAGTAGTTAGTACCTTAATCGTGATGGCATAGTTTGTATGTAGTAGATTCATATAGTATTGACCAGAAAAATAGAATTACAGACCTAAAGTTAAACTCATAAAGTAGCAACAATCAAATGAATAACTGAAAAGAGAAAAATGAAAAAGAAGAACGGAGAGTGCTCCCACAAGAGCTAAGCGAAAATAAAGAAAAGACTTCTATTTTCATACCCCTACAATTCCATGAGCTGATAGTTATAGCAACTATAATTCCTCTTATCCAGTAATTCCTTGATATATGTACCTCAATCTGGATCCCAATTATAGTCCAATAACCTGGGCCCAAGTACTTTGTTGTGGTTTACCCCATTTGTAACATAGTACAAAGTCAAATAACATCTTACTTATAATGGAAATAGTTAGAGTTCTTTTCCCCTACAAATTACAAAATTCAAAGTAGTGGTGAATCTAGAGCACAATTTACGAGTTTACGGAAATGGAATAGCATTATCTGGACAGTATATTTATATAAAGATTCACTTAAATATTTATAAATATTTTATTATGGACTTAAGTATTATTGTATATTAACTTAAGAACGTTACACGAACTCATAAATTTTAATTTTTGGATATACTTGTGATGCAAAGAGGCACTCACAAACCAGTATCCATGAAACCACCTTTATTTCTGTTGGCTCTAACGGTTTACAGCCCCCCCAACACACACTCTATGTATGTGTGAATGTATCACCCGTGAATTGAATCTGCATCAAATGGATAGGAGTAATGTTTTTGTTCTATTATTTGCAGGTAGATATTTTTTTCTTATTCCATAAAAGAAAGGGGTTTTTGTCCCTACTGCAAGCATTTTAGTGGATCATATTTTTCAGACTACAAGCAACTTGTTTACTAAACAACAGGATGGGTCAGGGTTAGATGAATCTTATATATTCATGCAAAACAAAATTAATGCCGGTGTCAAAGCTGCATCAATTTGTTTTTACCTTATTAAATTGTGACAATATATATCTTATTATTTGAGTAATTCTTTTCTTTTATAGCTTTTTCGTCGCTACTAAACTTATATGGTTCTAACTAAAGGGTCCTTTACCATTTACTTTATATTTTCATTTAGCTGTTGAATTTGTTTTTGAATGTTCTACCATTGACTTTATGGAAGAAAATGTTTCGATATGGTGAATAGCATATACAAATAAATAAAAGAGAGTCATTCACTAAACGATTGATACAAAAGGGAGGATTGGCGAAAAATTTCACTGCAATAACGCATAATTATTTATATATACTTCATGTAAATAATATATCTTAATTATAAAGTTTGTGTTTGGGATCAGGAGTCATGCTCCCGATGATAGCCCATCTCAAAAGTAGGCCCAGTTCGTATTGGCCCATGAACAGTGGATTTGGTGCGACTTTTGTTGCTAGGCAAATATTTCTTAGGAATTCTACTTGGAAAAAAAATAGCCATATTTATAATTGGTAATTGGAAATATCCATAATTTTAAAAGTAATTGAAATTTAACTATTTTTTCATGTAAAGATAAAATCTGAACAAAAACACACTTAAAATCTGGAAATATTCTAGCATAATATACAATATGCTGGAGTTCGAATTTTTCTTACATATGAGCTTGCAGCATAATGTGCTGGAATTTCATAATGTGCTGCAAGTGCAAGCGAGAAGTTTCTCAAGAGTTCCATAATCCAACATATTATACTGAAACTTTCCGTGTGCTGGAGTTCTAATATAATATGCTGGAAGTTTATACGCGTGAGCTCCATAATTTCGGAAATTATGTTGGAATGTTCCATGTTTCAGCAAAACGATGATTATTTTTCAATGACTTTGCAAACGCTTGTTATTTTTCGATTACTACTTCGAAAACTGGCTAGTCCATGCCATTTACTATTGAAAAATTAATAAGGTGGCCTTTGTTTGAAAATCTTTCGTTTTTCACATAGTCAACAAAGAAAGACTCAACTATGTATAGCAGTGACCAAGAGGGCACTAGCACTGAAAATAATTGTGATCTGCAATTCGAGAACTGCAACTACTGTCGTCATTAAGTTGTCTCTTTGGGACAAATACACATTAAATTAATTGTTTAACTTGGCAATAATTCCATTTGTCTGTGTAACCGTCAAACTTCGTCACACAATCTACTTGAGATTTATTTGCAAACAAGGTTCCACCTAATAGCTTAGCTAGGGATTGTACAAACTACTGTTTGTTCTCAAAAAGTCATGAAAATGACATAAAAATCCAAAATGAACAAGAAAGTGAAGCAACAGCAACCAATTGAAATCCCACAAAAAACCTAGGGAGGGTAGTGAGTACAAAGATCTTATGGTTTACTCCTACTCCGAGGGAGTGGAGAGGCTATTTTCAAAAGACTCTCGGCTCAGGAGGATAAAAAAAGACAAATACATCAGTACCATGATCTGAAAATATAGAAATAATAACAACATAAGAATCAGAAAATAGAAAATAGATGAAAAGCAATAACAATAACAAATAAATAAGGCACGGTACTATGAAAAACGGAAATATCTCCAGAAATTTCCTTGTTAATATATAGGAAATGAAGATGAGAGAGTTCATAACCCTCATTGACCCACACAGAGTAGAAATAAACGCTTTTGAGGCGCAAATTGGCTAAAATGGACAACAGAGGCTAACTGACAAATTGCATACTGCCATTGTCTCGTGGCTCAAAGTCTATCATAAACAAAATGGCATACCAACTGATCAAAGAAATTTTAGTTCCAAGTTGAATGTGCTGATGACGACATCATTAAGATTCTGATTCTTCGAATCACAATAGTTCAAGCCTAGGGCTATATTGGATATGGTAATAATAATTTGGGATTTTACGCAAATAGCCTTTTGAATTCACTGTTTATTTTTCTTATTCAGTATATATAAAGAAAATGCACCGATTATACACATATGAATTATACAGACTTCCACTGAATGTCTTTAATTTAAACAGTTGGGTTGGCGGTTATTTAATTTAATTCTTCTAATTTCTTGATGTCATTTTCCAGTTGGGGACTAGCAAATAATATAATAGTTAAACCAAAAAACTGCTGAAATGTATTTTTAGCATTGTTTTAAAAGGAAAAACTTGAATTCACTTTGTGATTCTTGATATAAAGCAAGCTCTAAATAAATATAGTGAGGACCATGGAAGTAAGACGTGTGGTATTAAATGGACGAGTTGGGCTAAATTTGAACAGAATAAAATGGATCAAATCAATAAACGAATTGTTTCATTGACCTGATGATCATTAGAATTTTCTTCGGTCAAGGTGATAATATAAATCAGTGGGTTACAATCCTGGAAAAGTAAGTGATTCATTTATCTCTATTTTTTGGAGATTGATTCATCTTTTTCTTTGACTAATTTGACTCTAGTAGTCACAATAATTTAAGCGAAGCCAAATATTGGAGAATGCAAGAGGGGACCTAATTTAGATGTTTTTGAAGATTCTTTGAACTACGATTTCCTTCCCTTTTTGTTTGCAACAGCCTTTGTACAAGACTGCTTAGGCACCACATATACTAGAAAAATCCAATTATGTACTACGGCCAGAAATTTATATAACAATATCTCTATATAATAATTATTCATTATAAAAGTCAAGTTTTCTTTAAATTAATTTTTTAAGTTATATTTTACTTCTCTATAACAGCTTTTTACCTATAACAACAACAACCATATTTATAGCAGAATGCTCTTTGTAAATTACCTCTCTATAATAGCCATATAGAATTTTTAAGATTACTAATAATAATTCTAAAAAAAATATGCACACAATCTTTTCCATTAAACAAAGTTCCTATCTTCCATAAGATATAAAATTTGAAGATTTGTACATGATATCTTTTCTATTGGACAAATTCCAAAAAAATATTTAGATAAAAAAAATTTAATTGTTAAACTCTTAGATTGTCTTCAAGGGAAAGCTATTGAAACCTTTTTGCTGAAATTTTGGACATGAATCTTTTCCAATTTAAGCATTATATCGCTAGTAAGAAAATATAATCTATGAAACAAGCTACAATTACAAAGTTCTTCCCTCAATCTTGGAAAAAATTATTTTTTTAAGTAGCTTTAAAATGCGTGCCATGGAGTTTAAATCTTTATACTTTTAGTTATGAATTTATTAATAATGTATTAGCTTTCTTCAAGATTTAACTACTAAAATATACAAATCTTTTGAGATTTTAAATTTGAATAATTTTCTTATCTTTTATATGAAACTTAAAAAAGAAAAAATAATTTATTTTTGGATAATTTTTATCTATAATAGCTAAAAAATATTTAAATGTTAAATGTTGTTATAGGTGTAAAACAGTCATTCACTATAAAAGCCAAAAAAATATTGGAACAAACGAGGCTGTTATTGAGAGGGTTGACTATACTTACACATAGGGGTGTACATAGGTCGGTTTGGTTCGGATTTTTCAATTATCAAACCAAACCAATTGTGTCGGGTTTTTAAATTTATAAACCAAACCAAACCAAACCAAACCAATAAAGTTGGGTTTTTCAATCTCGATTTTTCTCGGATTTTTCGGATTTTTTCCGGTAAAGTCTTCATAGTGTTACACCTCTTTTTTCCCGAGGGATAGTGGAGTTTTTTCCAATTAAAGTAACATTTTTCGAAATGAGATTATTTATTTATTTAGAGTCGCCACTTGGAATAATTATTATGGTGTCCCAAGTCACTGATTTATTTTAAAATTTCAAATCGAGGAAAGTTGACTCTATTTATGGTCCACGGACACAGAAGACCGGGTAAGGAATTTTGTTAACTCGGGAAAAGGTAGGGAGAATATGTTAGGCATTTCTGGGTTTCGTGATTTTAGCACGGTCACTCAACTATTAATGATTGGCCTAATTATCTGATTTAAGACATATTTAAGACCTATTGTGCATTCTCACTTTCTAACCGCTTTTAATTAAATTTTAGTCGCTTCTTAATATTTATGGAATTTTTTCTTGAACAAGTTACGATGTCGTACACTCCTCATTCTGGTATACATTGCAAACTGCGCCACGTGAAACGTTCGAATTGGGGTTACGTATCATGACTATGCCACGAAAACCGTACCCATAGTCATGATGATTTATTTAAACGCGCCTAAAGCAAACTACGATATTTGAGAACTACATTTTCTAGTTACTTGGTAATTCACTGTAAGGCCATAACTTGCGGAAGTTCTTTGTAAGATCAGCCTTGGTATTCTTGGCAGATTTATTCGCTGGATTAAACTGGAAGGATTATAATTATAAAATTTAGGTTGCATTTTTTGGTTATGTTGGGGCAGACCTAGTATGAGCCTGCCTGGGCTACACATGAGGCCCTTCAACGCATCTGCCAGCCCTTTTAAACTAATTGGTGTCGACGGCCCATACCAAATTCCCTTATGGGCCAGCTGACGTGTTAATGGGCTCTTGATTGAAGCCCAAATTGCCTACACTTCTGCATACCACATTTGTGATAAACTAACTGGGCCGGCTTACAGTTTAGGCTCAATTTAGCTCAAAATCAGACAAATGCGTGTAAATATTACAAGTTCCAATAAAATACATGGTGTTCATGATACTGTATGTTTAACCACAATAACAGACAAATAATTCAAATCTGCTGGAATGAAAATTTAGTATATTTTAGTGACTATCCCTATCAAATACATCTTCCAAAGCATATGTTGTTCATAATGCTGTACACTTAACTATAATAATAGAAAAAGAATTCAAATCTGCTGAAATTAGACTTAGTATATTACAGTAGCTATTCTTATTGAATACAACATCAAAACTGAAAAATAACTATATGAATACGCATTTGTATGCATCCCAGATTCCTCTTTACTGCTTGTAGGAAAGTGAAGCTATCAACTAACACATTGCAACATTGCATGGACTCTTTCAATCTCCAAATTCGATCAACCAGTGATCAAACTTGAGGACTGACTGACTGTAAATAATGTCATTCATCTTTTGAGCAAATTCCTGACTTATAAGAAAATATAGCCAATGGACTATTCTTATAAATCAGCTCTTGTCATACACACAGTTAAATGTCTACTAATTATTGTAGGTGTCACCCTAAGTATGAATTGCTAAACTCAGGGGTAAGCCATCATCCACTATGTAATTCTATACTCATGAAATGATTTAAGCATGAAAGAATCTAAACATGTGACACAGCCATGATATTAGGCTTGAACAATGACATTGAGTGATTGTATAAATCCACAGATAGTTCAATCACAACATTCAACTCAGTTAAGCAAACAGAGAAACAGAAAACGGGTACCAAACAAAATCACAGTCGAATATGATGATGGAGTATAATACAATCATAGAACAATCAATTTAAGTTTTATTTATAAATGCAATAGAGCGCTACATGTAAGCTTATACATACCTAAAGGTAGAGAAACATCAATCAAAAGACCAAATAGAGGTCAGAAATCAAGAGATAGAGCTCAGCAGTGATGAAGTGACACAGACAACCCAGAAACCAACAACAGCTTAGCAACACAGTAATGAGTAAAGGAAAAATCAATTTCCAAACTCAGAACAGATGAAAACCAAGCAACGAGAGAGCTTCGAACTTGATTTTTTTGAAGTATTCTTTACTGAGAAAAGATGAACGAGAAATTTATTGGATTTCCTTGTATTCTCCCTCTCTCTGCCTATGTCTATCCCTTTTTCATTTATGAGTGAGGGAGTGTGTATATATAAGAGAATCTCACAAGGGAAGGGAATATGTCAGCGTGAATTAGGGACTATTAGAGGGAAGAATATTTTCGTAACTAACCATACAAGCTGCCCTTTGGCAGTTAAACCTTTTCTTTTGATCCCTTCTTCTTTTATTTCTACTCCTAAGGCCTCCAAAGTTTAATTATCTCTTCAAATACAACCCCCAACCCGCCTAAGTATGCACTAACTAAATCGATACTAAAGGGCCTACCTATCAACCAAGGCAGGTCTCCATTTGACCCCAAAAAACAGAAAACGTTGAGCAATTTTTCAAACATGAAAATAATGATTTTTAATACTAAAATGCATCTAATTTAATAAATATTTAAGTAATCCTAAACATGCAAAAAAAATGGTTATTTGTTAAAACCTATTATGCTAATATGTATAAAAATAAAAATAAAAAACAACAAGAGAAGAAGGAGAAGAAGAAAGGCAAAAAAGAAAAATAGATGAACATTATCGAGTCGCGTTCTAAAAGCTCAAGAATCAACAATGCGAAATTTAGAGTTCTCAACTTCTTAGATTTAAAATTCATGAAGTTGTAGGAGTTTTTGGAGAGAACTATTTAGGGATTAGGGATAAGGAGACGAAGGAGGCTATGGGGTAGTGATTTGGGGAGGTGGAGGTGGTCCGCCGCTGTGAGGCGATTCTCGGCAGCGGCTATGAGAGCGAGGATGAGAGAGACGAAGGGGCGTCTCTAGTGTTTCTTTTTTTTTCTTTTGGGG